>JXWZ01006918.1:0-23560 GCA_000956215.1 Anopheles farauti No. 4 | reverse complement strand
GAGAGAGAGATACAGACAGATAGTAGCAAAACACAGACACACCCCGGTTCTAATCGTGTAGCAGGTAGGCTAGTGCATTAAGAATAACGGTGTAGAAGACCGCGCATCCGCGATCTATTTGTGACACAACCACACATACACAAAATCGATCACAGTAAACACTCACAGATACCAAAAAAAAACACTCCACAAAATCTACACCCTGCTTCTGCAGGAAGGAAGCACAGGGGCAGAGGACGGTTGGATGGAAAACCCTATTGGCGTATAATTGAGAGTGAGAACAGTCCCAAACACACATACACACACACACACACACACACACAGACATTTGGACCGGATATTTGGTTGCTTGTGGTACGACTTCTTTTCCACCACACGCATATATCCATACCTATCTAATACCATGGTTGTGCGGGTCTAAGCCGACGACTAGAGCGCACCTAGCGAGAGCGTGAGTGAGTTAAATCCTTCGAATGAACTGATGAGGCGGTGGTGTATTGGTGAGCACGCCGGTCTTTCACACGATAGGACGCGTATCAAAATCCCATCTGGATCGTTTCTGTTAAAAAGAGCGTGTGTGAGAGAGAGTGAGAGAGAGAGAGAGATCCGAAGCGATTCCTCTCTTAAAGGAGCGATTGTTTTTGAGACGCATTTGTTTTTTGGGCTCACATCGCTAGCGCCACCGTGTATTTGTGAGTGTGTTTGTGGAGATGAAAAACCATTCGGCGCGAATGGAGACGCCTGGTGGCTTTTAACATTTAGCAAATGTGTGTGCAGGTGTGTTCGTGTGCGTGTGTGTATGTTCCGTTTTTAAATAATTAGGATAACGAATGAGAACGGAAACAGACGG
The DNA here is from genome assembly GCA_000956215.1 of Anopheles farauti No. 4. Lineage (NCBI taxonomy): Eukaryota > Metazoa > Arthropoda > Insecta > Diptera > Culicidae > Anopheles > Anopheles farauti No. 4. The sequence goes on along the minus strand of JXWZ01006918.1, from coordinate 22,710 downwards.
GAACGCATCGATGTGTGACTAGTTTTGCCGTTCGCTTGTTTTTTTTTTGTTCTAAATCATGTCTTAAGTGAACGTTACTGTTGCACGCGCGCACGCACACGAACATGTGCACACCTGTCCAGTTGATTGTTTCATGTACTTACTAACACAAACACGCACGCTTATACGTGCATACAACACGCACACTCGTAGGACGAAACTAAACAAAGGCGAAAACTATTACGCTAGGAGGCAGAGCGAGCAAGCAAAGCAGGCATATCGATAATTGTTTTTTTTTTTTTTCGTTGGATTATGGATTCATAGCAATGTTGGTGCAGAGTTACACAGTGTATACATATACACATATTACATATATGGCTGGTTCTATATGCAACTGAATACCAACAACAAGCAAGTAAGAGAGTGGGTGAAAGAGAGAGAGAGAGAGAGAGAGAGAGAGAAAGAAAGAGAGCAAAAACATTAAATAAAATAATCTAACCTAGAAGAGACAAAATATAAGGAGACGCAATATGGTGCAAGTACAGAGGTAACAGGGTCACATAGCAATGAGTGTGTGTGTATATCTAGAAGGTACTTTTGTTCGTTTGTTGGTGTACATGCGTGCTAATAGCAGCTCTCAGCTCACTCTCTCTTTCTCTCCCTCTCTCCCCTACCGCCCCGGTTTAGCAAAGCTAGTAAACCGAGTTGTGTCGTTATAACAAATAGGCAAAAACGGGAATAGTATAGCAAAAACAACAAAAAAAAATCTAAAAACAATATACACACACACATAACCACACTTTTCAACACGAGAAGAGAGAAAAGACAGCGATAAAAGATGATATGAGCATTACAAAAAAAAAATCGGTGTATGTGTGTGTTAGTGGAAAAAAAAGAACAACAAACAAATAAGAAAACTTAAAATGGAAAAATGGAGTCTCAGCAGAAATAAGAATTATTAATGGGAACGGGACAATGGACAGGTAGAGGTGAGCCGGATCGAATACGGAACGGAACGGAATAAGCAAGCAAAAACCAAAATGAATCATATAAGATAATTATGGATATAAATATTTATAAAACTCTCCCGTAATCAGGCAGGTCCTACCAGGGAGTTAGAGCAAGCTCATTATATCATACGTACAAAATACATACACAGACACACCGCATAGTTACACAAAGACACACCCACACACATACACACACGGACGCAGGTGAACAAATACGCGATGAACTCTCATGAACCTACTCTATATCCCTTCGTTCTTTCCCACGGCGATCCCCAGTCGGTGTTGAAATGCAGTGCAAGCCCACCAACAACTAGATCACTAGATAGCCGCAGCAGCGACACCTCCTACAACCCCTTCCCTTCCCCACCTCGCCCAATCCGGTGAATAAATAATAAATCCCTTCCCGATCCCGGTGTCAGAGATGTACAAAAAACCAAAGAGCTGAACAAATAAAAACCAAGGCAAACAAAGCAAAAACACAAACACACTGAACACAATCGTACGTTGCTGTTACACCTAAATCAAGCAAAATATACAAAGCAAAAAAAAATGATAAAAATGGGTAGACTAGAAAACTAGCCAAGTATATGAATGAGCAAAACAAAAAGCAGTAAAGAAACAAATTATGGAAAGTAAGAACAAACGCAAAGAAAAACAAGCAAAAAATAATGCATCGGTGTCGTCTCTCGGTATGGAGAAAAGAAACAAAAAAAACACACACATATACGCAAATTGCGCTACCTAAAAGTCTCCCTTTCATCCGAACAGGCGGCGGCTGGTTCGTGTGGTGTTTTGAGTGTGCTTAGCTGGGCAAGGTATGTTCCTCTCCCTCCCTTCCCTCGCTGTTACCTTCTTCCGGTACCGTCACAACATACCGCTTCCCCCAAATCCGTACCCAGAACCGCATCCGACATTTACCTAAACCGCTCTACGTTTAGGTAAGTTTAACGAAATTGAAGAAACAATTGTACGAAATTAACACAGGTTGCGAGGGATAACATTTCTTGCGCTGGAAAGTAAACGGGACGGCGAAACGAAGATGCTAAGAGCTTTCGTTATTCGAGGGAAGGAACAGCAGCACGCAATAAAAGCATGAGCAGGAAGAATGGAAACAATAACGCGAGCGAGCAAAACAAAAGGGAGAAAGCGTACGAAACAACAGCAAATAAGAAAATAAAATAAAAACGCAATATACTGGTTGTCTCATCCATAAAAAATACATTATTGAGCTAAACAAAAGGTTAGGTGAAGCAAATACAGAGAGAGAGAGAGAGCAAAATAAAATAAAATAACACAACGTCCCCATACTGGTTTGCACTAACCTTTAGTTTCCGTTGCTGTAGTGGTGGGTTGCAAACGTTGACGTGAGCTGAACGGATGTACCTGCGGTTCACTCGGTCATCTTTGAATTGATCGCAACAAAAACAAACCACCGGTTTTCCTTTCTTTTTGTTTTCTGAGTGTGTCTGATTTTTTTTTGTTTTATTCCAGCACTTAGCTTTCTGCGAATAAAGATAAAGGTAATTTTTGTTTTCTCCTCGTTCGCTCACTTGCTCTCCTCGTTCACCGTATCTCGCTAATATATAATATATAGATATATAAATCCAAAGTAACATCTGCGGTTTTTTTTCAGGTTTTCGTTTGTATTCCCCAATTGCTGCTGCAACTGTTCACCTCGATTCGGTTTCGATTTCGTTTTTCCCCCGTGCGACGTTTCACGTTTCTAGCGCAAACAACGTACTAGACGTGTGGCTAGCGTTTGGTACGGTTACAGAACTGAGCCAGAACGCACCAACCGAAAAAAAGCGATACAAAAAACAAACGGAAATGAAAACACACTCGACACAACGGGACGACATTCGCACCAGATACAGACGGCTAAGAGAACGATGGTGTGTGTGTGCGGAGGGAGGGGAATCTTTCTTTGCGATATCTCGCTTGAAAATGGTTGAAAAATATCTTCTTACACATTTATACAATTTACACACGCACATGTAAACCCTAAAAAAAATCTTTTCCGTCTTCAATTACCACTGGTGCGCGCGCTTATGTGAGTGTGAGTGCGATTCATTTTTCATACAAAATATATTTAAGCATCTGTTGCTACGATCTAACTCAAACTGTAAACACAAGTTCCAGTGAACATAAGTTTCGTGGTTTTGTTTCGTCATTTTGTGTAACTTTCCCTGCACACGAAGGCTACTCAAACATACAGGGGTACATGAGCTGGGGAGAGGAGGGGAGAGCGTTCTTTTTCTGCTGCTTCTTCGTCTGGTTTTAGTACGTTTTACACACGTTTTGCTTTAACGCTGCTTACTTCGCCTTCTGCTTCCTATCCTACAATGGACGACCATTTTGAGGCGCCATCTTGTCCAACCTGTTTCCACACATGCCACTGTGGGTCGCGCAGGTGTGTACGTATAGTAGTAGTAGTAGTAGTCTGCATTCAATCCCGGTTAGAGAAAATGGCGTAAATTGTATTAATGTTTGTATCTAGTTTGTTTGCGTAACAACGAACACATACACATTCCGGTTTAAATGAGGGAACAACCGTGGACGACACTTTCGACACCGACTACCAAAACAAGGGCAAGAGTTTTCTCGCACGTGAAGGAGTCTTTGCCGATCGTTACTGTATTCATCTTCGAACCGCTGCCCGGGGCACAAAAATACATCCATTTTCTTTTTTGGTAGGTTTTGTATTTGATTTTTCGTATTTTTTTTTTTTTGTACAACAAACGAGCAAAATCCACCATTGGAGAGTCGTGTCCCACGGACACAGATACACACGCATACAAAGTGTCAGTTTTGTTTGTTGCCCCTCGAAAAATACAAAACCCTGGCGCACTAGTGGAGCGCCCAGTATCTGTGACAATTGTTTACACCTACACACTCACTCAAATTCCACCCACACGCAGCGGGGACACACAAAACATCGGTGAAAATTAAACGTACACATGCGCTGCTACTAGCGCCGCGCTTCTTTAGTGAGGTGTCACAAAAAACGAGAAACAAATAGTACACCGTTTCCAGCGACGTGGAGGGGAAACACATTCAACGGCCATTTCCAAGAACAAACGACAAAACCGACGACAAATATCGAACATATCTCTTTTCCCCTTTTGCGCCTTTTCGTTTACTGTTTTGGTTTATACGCTAGTCAGCTACGGTTCCGGTCTACTAGTTTTGTAAATAAATCTCTATATATACTTTCTTCGTGCAAAACAATGTGTCCGAGCCGTGCATTTGGATCGTTTTTTTTATTCTCTCCCGCCGGAAGTGCCCGAGCAAACTGAACGCCCAAACGACACAAAAAAAACCCCGGCTTCTCCAGGAGCGAGAAGGAGATAGAGATCCAGAAACAACTACCTAAAACCAACTAATCGTCGCGCGAAGCGAGACTCGGCCGCGTGGCCGAAGTTTGGCTCAAAATGCGCTGTGTCTTTCAGGAGGCGCATCATCTTGTCCCTCTCCGTTTTAATCTTTTCTTTTTTATACAAATATTACAACATTATGCTCCGCGAGCGGGAACAGTCCGATGAGCACGCATGCGTTTCGTTCTCGTTCTGGCCTGGTTTGCGACCGTTCTAGCTGGTTTCGATTGTTTGTTTTTTGTTTGCATTTTCCATTTTCGATCTAAAATTTTCTTACAAATCGCGGGGTTTACTTCTCTCTCTCTCTGTGTCTCTCCCTTTTACGCGACGGGGCGTGGGCGAGTATTACGGAAACGCGGGAAAGACGAAAACCGAAAACGAAGTCCTATTTGCATTAGGTTTCTTTTGCGTCTGCTCGGTGATGTCCGCAAACAGTGCACCAGAAAAAAATATAAAGAAATCAACCATTTTATTGAAGTTTCGCTTCGTCCGTAACCTACTCCTTAACCTCAATTGTTCAGCGAAATTAAAACAAGCGGGTTTCACGCCGTGTATGGATGTATGTGTGTGTGTGCTTTTAGGTAGAGAAAACTGATATCAAGTATCAGGAGCTTCGTAAAATTAGCCATATCTGACAGTCACGTAATAAAAAGAAAATTATTATACACATACCACACACTCGCACACCTACATATTGACTTATCTACAATAACATACTAACTGCGGGATGGGACAGAGAGGGAACTTGCGGAGAAGAGATGCGAAGTTTGAAAAGGGTAATCTTCCACGGGCAACCGGAAATAGGGCTGATCATCAGCGATCGTAACCAACTAATTGTAAATAATAATATTAATAATATTAACGTTTAATGGGTAGGCTTCGTTTCACTTCACGCTCACGGGTACTAAAAACTATTGGTAAGCAACAACTAAATAGACGCGGCTATAGCAGTGCAGCGACCCAGAACACTGAGCGCCGCTCACTAACTAACTGCAACCTTGCACCTAACCCCATCGAAGCATTTCGTTTTGATTTTTGTTTTGGATACACCAATACCTTTACAAGGGAGGGGGGGGGGAGGATTCGCTGTCTCCTTCACGCACATACACACACACACATGCATGAACGCACACTCACACGAGCCCTTTTCGATGGAAAAGGCAAATAAAGCGCTAATAAAGCACTTTGCGGAGCGCATTGCATACAAACAATTGTGCCTATGTGTGTTAATGTGTGTGTTTAGGTTACAATTTTACATAACAAAGCATGTCAAACAGGATGGGATCGTAGCACACGTCGGGCCAAACGTATGGAGAAAACGAATAGCGCCACGCGGAACGCTAGGCAAATAAACGCATTGGAGCGAAGGATTCTCTGCCGTTCCCGCCGTTTCTCCACGTGCGGAAGGATAACAAACACACGAATTCCTGGGCATCGTGACGCATACACACGCAAACACACGCACGAAGCTCAATTCCCTCCATTGGGTCCTCCGGTCGTCTCAAAGACTTGCGAGGCTTTCGCGCTTTTAGTACTTTCTGTCCATTCTGACATTTCCGCTCCCGTTCGTTCGCACTATTCGCTCTTATAAATGCCTTACGTACGTCTGCGTGTACTACTTCCTTTAAGGATAACGTGCGATCGTTGGGTACACTCCGATACTGGCTGATACACATGTGTTTGTTTGCTTACAGCAGAACCTGCGCGTTTTTTTTCTTCTTCTTTTTGAGCCTCGTGGTAATAATCAAAGTCACATCAAAGTCAACACATTCAGTACCGTTGCAGACGTAACCGACTGTCAGATTTTGCTATCCCGGAGAATTCGCCGCTCGTTCCGCGTATACTTTACTCAGAGCGAAAATGTTCTGAACTTTGAGCCTGATACTAAAAGTGTTATGAACCAGATCGGATGCGTACCGTTCAAATTGCAAAATGACCGTTTTGACAGTTCGGCCAGTCAATGTTTACATCTGCTGTTTTTGTTACGTTGAAGGACTTTAAATTCCAAATACAAACTGAAACAGATGGTCCGTTGACTGCAAAACAAGATTACTCAACTGTTTTGTGCAAAGCGTAATTGTATTGTAAAAAATAAGTAAGCGTTTGTTTGCAAACAAATTCTGAACCAAACGTCAAAAGATGGGATTCTAAATGGTGGTGCCGCAAGAGGTCCACACTTCAACCTCAATATTATAAAGAACTTGCTAGAAATGGTGTTAGTAGTGGTACACCCGGTACCAACCACAACACTAGCTCACATTCGTTCGCTTTCGCTCGCGTTGCCATAATTTTATGGCACACTATGCCCAACGAAATAAACGACCGGAAGTGTGCAGCAAACAGTGCAAAATGGGATCTGTTTTGCATCCAACTACTGAACGCGCAATGTAGGTGCGTCCAGCAGCGTGCAGAAACGAGCAGGCCGGTGCTGCCGTTGGAAAACGGATGTCTTACTGCGGCCAGCGACGTCACTACGACCTACCAGGTATCGTTCGCACAGTAGCACAACAGCCGACACATCGGGCTTGTTACGCCCGTCATGTGCGCCGGAAAGAAGTGAATGACACCCGCACACATATGCATATTCCTTTTCATACAAAACTCTGTGGTCTAAAACTAGTGGCTTTTAAAAGTCCTTTCTTCGCAGGATAGACGATAGGATGCAGCGTCCCAGTAAGAATGGTGGCAGACTAGTTCCGTGCCCCGGAAGTTCGGCCATGTAGCGCCAGTGTTTCCGTCTCCTCCTCCTCTTTCTTCGTCTTCTTCTTCTTCTGCTCCTGCTTGCTCCCCTTCCTCTGCTGCCTGTTCGTCGTCATCGTGCTGTTCACCCACCCGGCGTTCAGTCGCTCTTCTGCTGACAGTAGAGCTCCTTCAGCGACTTGAGCTCCTCGATTAGGGCCTTGTTCTGGTTCTCCAGCACCGCCACCCGGTTCTCTAGGCACTTGATGTACTCCTTCTTCTTCCGGCGGCACTCGCGGGCCGCTTCCCGGTTCTTCTGCAACCGCATCTCACGCTTGCGCGACTGATCCTCCAGCTGCACGTTGCCGCCCATGACTGTGTTGGGAAAAATATCTGCTCAGGTTTGTTGGCACCGTACGGACGTGTGTGTGTGTGTGTGTGTTTGTATTTTTTATTTGTTTTTTTTTGTGGATTTCAAGGCGCGATTATGAGGTGCGTTTCGAAAGCGCGCATCGGGAGAGTAGGGTACGGGATCGAGTGTTTCGTTTGAAATCGTGTTCCAAACAAGACCACGGAGGATTGTGTGAAGGTACATTGATATATTGCAAATATAAATTATGACACGTTCATCGGTGGAGCGGTTTCGGGTATGCCCAATAAGTTTTTTTTACAATCGGAGACAGGAGATATTTTAAAATGGCGCGAGGGACAGAGAGAGCGAGAGAGATAGCGAAAGAAAGGGAAAAGAAAGTAACAGATATTTGAAAGTAGGGCGAGCCAATTTAGTACGTCGTGGCGGAGGACGCGCGGGAAATATAATTAGTGTTGGGTTTAAAAAGGAGCGTAAGTCGCAGTAAACGATCGTTGTGAGTAGCGTGTACGTAGCCGTAGCGGCAGTAGTAAGGTGTGTAAGCGGGTAGAGTTGGAGAAGGTGTGCGGTGGAGAGATTGTAGTAAACATACGATGGTAAGAAAAAAAAAATAAAAAAATAAAGAGAGAAAAAAAAACAGACGAAAAATAGGAATTATTAAACAACTAATCTACCGGATACGTAACGAGTACAGTACTGCTAATTTCTAAAGTAGAAGGATTGAGGTTGGGAATCGGGTTACGATATGAAATAACGGGAAGGAGCAGCTAACAGCATTCGCTACGACATGCGCTTTGCCTTTAACATTTGAACAGTACATTTTTGAGGTTAGGTCTTTTGTGTTTGAGATAGAGAGCTCTTACTAGCAACGACACCACTGGATCATACAGAAATTGAGCTACAACATTTTTTTGTCTTTCTAAAAACTACCATAATGCAAGCTAGTAAAGTAGTTAGTTTAGTACTGGGAAACTGAAAAAAGGATGAGATTAGGAAGTGATAAAAACAAAAGGGAAACATAGCGCTGTCTTCACAATGCATGAAACTATTACTTTAGAAGGAAACAGGACAAAGGGAGAAGGAGCATGGTGGTGCCGGGCATCCCGACCCGACGAACCATTCGAGGAAAAGTGAACCGAAGCGTTTCGGCTTACTTCACATCGGGGTTCAAATACGAAATCGAACGTCAGTATACTTACGAGGTACGTAAATGCCCTCCGGGGGCTGGGAATATTGCACCACACCACCACCAGCTGTCGTTATCGTGTGCAGGCCGGAACCATCGCTCGGGGTGTTGGCTGTGGTAGGTTGGGTAGTAGCAGTTTTGAGCAGTTCAGTAGTAATTCATTGAGTAAAATTTGTTTTTTTTTTGTTTTGTTCCAGCCAGCAGTTCCCGCCACTGGTGGTACTTGTGGTCGGCATTGTTACTTGTGTGTGTGTATGTATATGTATTTGGGGAATGCGGGCGGAAGTTATGAATTTGAGTCATGTTGAGCGCGTGGGAATGGATGAAGAATCGATCGAAAGAGGACGACGTACTGCGCACGGCAGGCTAGAGCGAAAACGCACAGATCGGAGGCGTGTTGAGGCAGTCCTGCGACATGACGTTCAGGGCCGATCTGAACCGATGCGGATGAGGTGTGGTGTGGTAGCCCATGTACACAGATGAGTAAGGAAGAAATGGTAGCTACTATGGAGCATCTTCCGACGGGATTTACCATTGCTAAATGCTAAACTACATGTTCTGCGCAACGTAAACGTATCATCTACGATAAGGCAGTCTTCTTGAACAGTAAATACAGATGGAACATCTACATCCCGTACCGAATCCAGTAAGGTAAGTTAAAGTTAAACACACCATGGTAACAAACTAGTCGAAACTACCAACTAAATGAAAGCATTCTATCTACTGATAAGATAAATTGGGTGGTATCCAATCCGAATCAACGCCAGAGTGTATTAAACGCTACTACAATCAACTCGTCTACTATAAAATAGCTCCAAGAAACGGGCATTGTAACAGAAAGATTCATGCGCTACTCAAGTGTACAGTAATGGTGGATAGGTTCGTGAGCGTTGTGAGAAGTGTTGATGTTTTCGTAGGGGCGTTTGTCCACTGTTTTGCGTACGCGACTTTCAGAATTTATAATCGAAATCGGAACATTAAAAAAAAACCTTCAACAGCATAGAAAAAGTAATGGTATCGAACACATCCTCGCAAAGTAATTAGTAAAAATGTGTGAAAAACGTGAGTCAAACAACGAAAACGGAAGCGTTTGTACAGGTATGACCAAAACATGGATCGTTAAAAGAGTGTCTTGTTGATTTGTGAATGAAAAGAAACCTAACGATGGTTTTGATGAAAATTGGCGGCGTTCCGAGCCGGCAAAACACGCGATCGGTGATAGCGTTAAGCCCAGTACCAAACGAATTCGTGTTATAAAGCGCGTTAGAAGCGTCCTGGATGCCGATGAAGCGTCAAATGCTACGTGTGGTGGATGAGGTCGGTTTTGGGTCTGGTGTGAGGGTGAACCGGTTGTACGTAAGTCTGTTCGTTTAGTTTTTATTTAGGAAAAATAAAAAAACAAATAAAAAAGATTCGCTTTGCGAGCGCGTTCACTCGTGAAGTGAGACAGAAAGGGAGGGAAAAGAAAGAGCGCGAGAGACACCGGGTGTTGCCGATGTTGCGGGTTAGAGGGGGCGGTTTGAGAGGGTCGGTCGGTGGGGCAAAACGAACCGAACGCAACGTACCGATTTCCGCTCCGCCGAGATCGCTCAATATCTTACGATAGGATGGTCGCCGGGTGAGCAGGTCCCTTCGCTTCTTCGGGGACGCCTCCTCGTCGGAGAGCGTGTCGTCGCTGTTGGTGTCGGTCATAAAGCTGCCGGAGCCGGGACCGAGGTGCGGTTCGGGTTTGATCTACGGGTGCGGTGGGAAGATGTGAGCGCGTTATGTAGGCACCGTTTGCCGGAAAGGGCACCGTTGCCGCGCGAGCACTTACGTGTATCGTTTGCAGATTGCCCGTGGTCGTTTGGATGACGGAGTTTGGTTTGTTACACACCAGCAGTACGCTGCGCGCGAGCGGTGCGGTCCCGGTGGCCGTGTGTATGACGGACTGTTGGTTCTGCTGTATAACAGACTGGGCCTGGCGATGGGAAGGGCAACAGATAATAGTAAAAATATTAGTAATGGCAACAAGAGACGGTTCCGAATACTACCGCCCGGACACTAACCTGCCCGGGTGACTGTGTCGTCGACAGAAGTTGCACAATGTTAGTACCGGCCGCGGTAGCCGCTGATGCTGGAACGAGTGTCACTTCCGGACCGCTACTGTTGGCGGACCCGGCACCTAGCGCACCCAGTCCCACTGCCGTTCCCTTGCCGGCACCAACACCGCCGCCACCGGCTACTCCACCGCCTCCTCCTCCTCCTCCTCCACCTCCTCCTCCCCCTTCACCGGTAGATGCTGCCACTGTAATTGCCGTACTGCTGTCGGTGCTACCGTTGTTGGAGGTACTGATTAGCTCGTTCTGATGGCCACCACCACCGTCGGGGACCGCTTCACCGACCGCTGAACCGGTTGCGTTTGGGCCACCACCACCACCACCACCACCAAGCGGATCGCCTATCGCCGAGGAACCGTTCTCCTCGACCATACTCCTGTCCATACTACACACGCCCCGGCAGCGTTTGCGCCTCCGCCTAGGCCGTCGGGTCACCGCGTTCCTTCCACAAGGCACAGGGCGAAACCGGGTGTACCAGCGGGGACGAGTGCGATTTGCGTTCCTATTCTTCTCGCTTGGCGATAGATTGCAGCGCAAGCGCAAACCAATCGAAACGTTTCACTTGTGGACAGTTTTCCAACGAAAAAAAAAACACTACAACAAATGCGTTAAGTACGACTTCTGCTCAACCACGTCCGTTGGTGGTGTCCTCTGCGAGTATCTTTTTTTTTTTTTTTTGTTACGCCACACGGCACGACGCCCCTTCCGCACGGGATCGTGGTTCACTTTCACATTCTCGCGCGTACCGAACACTGAAGCACACGGCGAAGCGTACGCGGGACGGAAACCATGCTATGCGCCTCGTCTAGTCTTATCCTGTCGCGCGCGCGAGCACCCGCGCCCACATACACGTTGGATCGTTGTCCTTTGGCGGTGCGTTGCAAACACACTACACACTGCAACGCACCGATTGGTCCTCCGTGTGCCCGTCTGCCCCGGTGGACGTGACAGGTTCTGCAAATTCGTTCACGTTGCTGTTGCTCGACCGTTGGTCGGTTCTGGAGGCATCATTTTCTCTTTCAGCAGTTGGGTTTTGCTTTTGCTGCGTCACGTTATAGGCATGCGACGGGGCTGTCGGTGTGGGGAAGAAACGAAAGAAGGAAAAATACATTTATAAATATGACAACTTTATGTATTTATAGTATTATAAAGTCACAGACACTCGCAAGAAGGCCCAAGTGAGAGGTCCAGTTCACTGTTTAGTGTTCTTTATCTTAGTAAATTTGCTCCCAGTAGAATTCAACATACCCAGGAGGCACTAGGTTGCCTACCGGACGGTTTGGAACATTGAAGTTAAGAATAAAGACCAAAGATGAGAAACAAGACAAGAGAGAAACCGCAATACGATGATCTTCCAGGAAGTCCAATCCCGGAAAATGGGTTAGGATGCGAGCGACTAACTAAAGACGTACATTCGGTCCATTGTGTCTTCTGGACAACCCCAAGTATCTCATCCATTTTGTTGCTCTTTCCCGATATCTCATGTTATCTTATTCTATACCGCACACAGATACGAGCGGAAGGTACAACACAAGCTAACGCACGTACGACCTTGAGGCTACTCGTTACACGTTTAAGTAAGAGAGAGAAAGAGATGATGCAACCGTGCAGTTAGAATAGAAACAAAAAAAAACACTTCATCACCAACACAACGGCCATTTCTCTATCTTTCTCCGACGCACGCCCACCTGGAGCTGGAGTCAGAGAAGCGCTCCAGGTTAGTAGTACAATAGCCCCGCACACTACAGCACCAACAGCAGCGGCACGTACGTGTGTGAGTTTAAACTGTGACCTTGAAGAGTCGGCGAAGCAGCAATAACCAAAAAAAAAAAAACACCACCGACTAACGTCCTTGACTGTCGGTGAAGTCTACGCGCGGCGTCGAGGTGAGACATATCCATGTCGGACCAACTTCAGGGGACTTCGGGATCCTTGTCAAAGGTTTGAAGGTGTCGGTGTAGCCCATCTTCTCACGGGTTTCCCCCCACGTGAACGTTATTCGCAGTACAATTGCTTGGAATAATACCTCCCTGGGTGCTGGCAATATTGCGTGACATAGAGCATCGTTCTCAACCGGTAGTCGAAGGAGAGAAAAACTCATCCCGCACCACACAACTACGACACACCGACTCGGATACATACAGCGCGCAAGGAACTAGCAGGAACTTAGACCATACCGTGAAACAAAACCGAAGAAGCGCCCGGTCGGGGTGTGGGGGGCAACAGTTAAGATATACATAGAACACTAACTAATAATGAGCGTGGCCCCTTAACGATCTCGCACCGCAAAAGACGACCCTTCTGGAATGTTCGAACCGTTCAGACGAACCCCCGGCCCGGTGCGTTATTCCAGTGGGGATTAAAAATAAGTCGAAAGGGTTCAGAGGAACTTGCGGATGCTAGCAAAAATTTACACCTCGTCGCGCTCGTCACGGCGTAAATCATGAATTTCCTTGTGAGTTTTCAACACGTGTGCGTCACGATCGTGGGAGTTCAATATCGCCGATTACTGGACGCCTTATGTCCATAAGCCTAGTTCTAGATTAATTGACTTCATGTGGAGAGTCAATCTATAACAATACGAGAAAATCTACTAAAACTGTGTTTCGTAGCTCGGGATGCTTAGTAAATACTAGACGTTTCGGGGTAGTACATGCCTGCGGCACCTCCTGCAAAATATGTTACAATTTCCATCCCAACCTTTAGCGTCCCACGTTGTAGTCTTCAAAGTCCGACGTCCGGCAAAATACCCCACGCGCGCACTACCACACACATAAACACGCACGAGGGTTGTGGTTCGTCCTTCCTTACCTCGCTCGCAACACGGCCAGTTTGCTTCTTTCCGATTTGTTGTTTTGTTTTTGTTTTTTTTTTTTGTAACTGAAAAATAACTTCCCATCTCACACAGCTAACACCCGCCGCCGCCGGTGACTCATGCAAAACAAAGCATTAAAAACTCGCCACTCGTGGCACGGCCGGGAGGGTGGCGGGCAGAAGCATACTAAAAATATTATGCTTCATCAGCGTGCAAGTGGGCGCCGAGACCGAGCGAGCTGGAACGAAAGCGGAACTGTTGCGCCCGCTTGCGTATTGCGTTCGCATATGTTTTCAAGGATGCTGGTGATATTCCATCTTTATTAGCGCCACTCCGTCCCCATACGGTTCAAGGACTGCACCGGTGGACCGCACGGCTAATGAGGACGAGGTGCAAATTCTTCGCTAAAACGAGCAGGAAAAGGAGAAGCATGCCGTGGGGGTTCGGTGGGGAGTTCGGAAAAGTGGAAAAATTAATCACCAGCGCACCGTCACCAACACCGTCCTGCCAATAGTAGCCAACACAGCAGCAGCAACAACAACAGAAAACGTTCGAAAAATTGAAACCAAAAGATAAAATTAGAGGTAATTTGTAACACCCTCGTGTAGAAACTTCGGGTGACGGTGGGGACGGTTTGGGAGAAGCGAGTTCGGCAATTTTCGACACTGTTGCGTCGGTGTGCGAATGTGTTGGTGCTGTTTGTTTATAACATTACCACTCGCAACGGCACGTAAGCAGCTCACTCGTCGCCGCTGACGTAGCAACAAAAACGTTCTGCCGCAACTAGCGTGTGGTGGGTGCACAGGGAAAAAAAAGAACGAATGTGGGATGGGGGCGGGGGGGGGGGGGGGGGGGGAGAGTTGAAAAAAAGCAAATAAATAGAAACGGCCCGTCACGTCATCCGCATCGACGTGATTATCAGATGCGAGATGCTCGATAATCTTGACTCGAGGGGGAGGCGGGAGTTGTTTGCGCCAAGCGTAAGCGTAGCACCCCGCAAACGTTTACACCAAACACACACACACACAAACACACACACTCGACGAAGTCCGAAGTCACCAGCGACAATTCCACCCTGAAAACGAGTACTTCCAAGTGGTCACACGACTGGAAATCAATGGAAAAACATGCGTACATACCGCGGGCGAGGGCGCGTGCGCCACAGTTACCAGCGGGATGGGTGGAGAGAAAGAGAGAGTAAGAGAGAGAGAGAGAGTGAGAGGGAGAGGGAAAGAGAGAGAGACGAGGCGACGGACGGGACCGTACGGGACCGTGTGTCACCTGCCGAAACGAAACCAGGCGATTTGAAGTGTCCTTGAACTCGGTATGTATGCCTACTACTGCTGCTGCTGTATCGAAGTATGTCCACACTTCAGGATGCTGTGGGACGTTCCCAAACATTCCCAGCGAACACCCAGTGCGAGTTTTTGGCAGGCAAATATTTGTTCCAAATGTGACCCAATCGATGGGCGGAAACACGATGGTCACGGCCCAATACAGGGAGGCTTGGCACCGCTGGATGACGTCATGCAGATATGCCTCCACCCTCCCACCTGGTGGATACGGCACGCTCCCGGAGGAAGGGTTTTTTTTTTACGATAGCGAACAAGAGCAACAGGTTGGGAGCAACTCTGCAGGGAATTCGTTATCAAAATCGCCCACAACTCGACGTGTTCCTCGATAATAGCAGGATCCTAGCCGGTTGAAGTCAAGTGGTCAGGACCAGGATCAGGCCGGGAGTATCAGACCCGAAATCTGAATAATTTCATCTCTGCATGAAATGTATGGCGGAGAGATAGAGAGAGAGAGAGAACATCGAAAGTTCAAGAGAAATAAAAGTGAAGCCGTCAGCCGAAAACAACTGCCTAGAGTAGCTACACATGGTGATTTCACACTTTTTGTTGATTGTGGGGGAAATGTTCCTAGAGACCTGAAGGGATCTTCCGCAGCTTTCTGTCACCAACCACTACCAGATCATCAACGGAAGCATGACTAGAGAGCATAGTGCTGACGATCCAAAGTTCCATTGAAGTCCAAACTTCATCTCCATGTTCTAATTAAGGACACTCGCGAGTCTAGTTGTGACGAACTCCACATTCTCAGAGGTCATGCGACTAAGCAAACAATCTCGAGCTTGTCAGGATATGTCACGAACGTGCGTTGAGCGTTTGATGGAAGGTGACAAATGACAGGGACGGGGAGTTCGATGTACGGTGAGTTTGAGCTGATGACAGGCTGGCCGCTACATTGATGGGGTAGATTGCATGGATCTCCACGGACCGTAAAGGTTGCTAGAAGAGGACGCGTGTCCGTGTTTATGTTGAACGAGGTAACCTCGGGTGTGGGACACCGGGACGGGGAGTTCGTGCGTGTGTATGTGTGAGATCGCGAGAATAGGCCGTTGATATCCCGCACAAGACTCGAGCCGATCACCTTCCCAGCTGCGTTATCTTATCTACCGCAAGAGCAAAGCGACTTGCGCTGGACTGATGCCGGCACCGGCCACACTCACACAGCCGTCAGCTCACCTGCACGCACACGGTAGCGACGGTTCTGCGCGCACTGGGTCAAAAGGCGTACTTTGGTTTGTACGGGGCTGTGTGCGAGTGTGCGTATGTGAATGTGAACTGTGCTGGTTGTTGATGTTCGATTTTTTTCTAGACCGCAGCGCCTAAGGTGAGGGGGGGGAGGGGGGATTGATGGGCTATGTAACCATCACGCATCACGCACGTGATACACACATACACCGGTCATTGCGCACAAACATACACACGCACACACACACACACACCACACACCGCAGCTTCTCGAAAACGAAGGGCACACACGCACGCGTAAGCCTCACTTCCCTTTCACTCGTCCCCGCGTGTGGCCGATGCGGTTGTCAGCGAAGGAGAACGTTTTCAAAAAGGACGAGGTCGAAAGCGAAGGTGCGAAGGGACCTTCCGGACGGTGTCGCTCTTATCGTGCACACTAGACCCGGTCACAAACGTACACAAGGAGCAGCAGTAGGGGCAGTATCACCGGTCCACCAAAACACACATACACACCAGCTCGGGGCGTAGGTTTAACACACTAAACAAACGGATAGGGCAGATAACACACGGTACGGATCGCGCGCGCCCGCTACAAGGATTTCCTCTGCGGACATCCTTCTGCGAGTGCTTCTTCTTTACTACCACCACCACCACCACCACCAGACACACAAACACACGCCAAACAATGTTGTTAGAGCCAAACACGCTGAAGTGTTGTTAGAGGAGGCGCCACAATCCCCATGCGGACCGAAGCAGGATGGTCAGAAATAAAAAGAGGAGACCGTACGCATACCGTGCCATGCAGAAATGTCGCACAAGAGATGGACGGGAAGCTGGCCAAAACGGCCGAGGTCGTGTGTGCGTCCACGGAGCGTACCACGGAGAGGGCTCGGAAAGGGCAAGACAGAGCGCACACCGCGCAACACATACGTGTGTGTAGACGTGTAAACACACAGCCGCACCACACCACTACTGTGGGCCTCGACCGTGGCCCGGGCTTTCAGACACCTGCGTGTGTGTGTGAGTGTGTGTGTTTGTGTGTGTTGCGTGTCCGAATCCGACGTGATGGTGGCGGTGAAGTGCCCTGGAAAAAAAAGTGGAAGAAGAACGCGCGCGCGAACCATTCCCACACGCGTACGTATGTGGCGGTGTGCCTTTCCATCCCGAGCGTAGAACCGAACACTGCCTGCGGGTGGTGGTAAGAATAGCAGCAACAAACTGCGGGGCCTTCTGTTTTTTCCTTTTTTTTTATTCGGCGTATATGCTTACGACGGCAATGCTGATGACGGGCGACGACGCAACAACAACAACAATGGCGACGACGGCAACCACAACGACGGCGGCGGCGACGGCGACGACGGCGACGACGACGGTTCACGCTTGCGAGCAAGCGGACAACGATTCGTCATATTCGTTGCGAACACCGAAACGGAACTATGGTGGCGTTGTTTTTGACAGTCAGCTCGAACGTCATCGCGCGGCCCGACCCTATACGGGTTTTCGTTGGTGTGCGTGTCGGCGCGAGCCACCGAGCGAGCGAGCACGATCGTGCCCAACGGCCGAACGCGTGCGTGCAACCGAGATAGCCCGTCGACGGGTACGGGCGGACAAGAACCGACACGCACACACCCAAGGCGACACGTTCGTGATGCGATCTCGCTTCTCTTTTCGGCGCCGTTCGGGGCGCATGGCCGCTGCATGCGCTTTCCCGCTCACGCACATACACGCAGCAGGCGGTTGGGTAACGTCACGAGCCTGATGGGAGATGCTGATGTGTGTCGTTTTCTTCGGTGTTCACCCCACAACTGGGAGAGGGCATACGGGGCCCTAGTTTTGCTGCATTTTGGAGTTCGGTGGGGCACCAAACGTGGCACGGAGTTCCCTTCCTTTCTCTCGTACCCACACACAAACACACACGCACGCGTGCATACGCGTACTTCGTGCTATGTGGATGAGGTCATACTTTCAGCGAAAGGGTGTGAGACCCGTCAAGATTTCGGGGGGTTGCTTCTCTTGGCAATACTGTTTTTGGGTTCTGCTACTATTCTGACAGTATTGGCCCCCTGCCCACCGACCCCGGGTGGGTGACGATGACGACGGAACTACGAAAATTGTATCTAGCAGGCAGTGGAATTTTCTACACTACCACCACACACACACACAACGCCTAGGAGATGTGAGGGTGTGTATGGAGTACGTGATTTTGTCTATTCGGGAAGAACAAAAAAACGCTGACCCAGGGAATGTAATGTAAATTAACACCGCAGCGCTGTATGAAAAATTCGAACGAAGTCCAACATAAGTCGGAGAGGGATGGGTGGAGGAGATGGGCGGGAGGAGCGTTGCACTGGTGTGGCGTGCAACTGCCCTACAACCAGATGTCGCGCTGGTGGTGATGTCAGCAGGCTGCATACGTAATCACGACCCGATGACGTCATCATCGCAGCCAAACTACCACGGCCGACTGGATGGTGACCTGGAACTGAAAACGTACTCGAACCATCCCTTTTCCTTCCAGTTGTTTTTTTAGTATTTATCCATTTTTTTTTTTCAACAGAACCATAAGTAGTTTATCGAGTATAAGTACGTCCATTTGTTGCCGAATCACGTCATCCGTGCTTTCCATCCGACCTTATACCGCACACGCTTACGTCATCGCGACGTAAGCAGGGATAGTTTGATGTGCGTTGTATTGTTCTTCTTTGGCGCAAATACACACGTATCTACTAGTCTCGGTTCCTTTCGCTCATCAGCGTTAGCTTCGTTTGCATCTGAATCTTCTGGAAAACGATGCCGTGTGCGAACGTGTGTTTGCAGTGTGACAAAGAGAGATAGATCAAAGGGAAGGAAAGAAGGAGCAACGAGTGTGTTTATGTGTGTGTATAGTGTTTCGGCAGGGTTTGTAAATCATTCCTTTAAAGTTCGCTCATCGTTAAATTTTTTTTTCTTGAGTAGCAATTCTAAAAATGAGTTAAACAAAACTGTAATTAGTTATAAAAAACACGCACACGTTTATGAAAAACCCGATTGTTTTTATTTGCGTGCAGAAATTCAGCCTGAAGAAATTCAAAACAGATGACAGGTGCCTGTGCTGATCCAATTTATGGTGAAGAAATAGCAATAAGTAAAAACAATATATATATTTTCAAAAATCCTTGGTGTTGTACTACTGATAGCTACCATATCATTTTCTTTTTTTTAAGTTAACAAGCTGCTTGATTTAGAACCAAAAAGTAATCAAAAATAAAAAAGATTCGTATGTTTCGCTCCGGGACGAGCGCTGCAGAAACGAGCTTGTGAACGAGTCGTTATAAACTCAATTGGGCAGATGTCAAGAGTGTCAATTGTTGGCGTAAATGGGTGAAATAAACAAGCAGACTGGAATTCATAATATTTCATCGTTGGTGAAAAATACTCCAAATCGGTACGTAATGTGGATAAAATTTCACGGTATGTAGCAGGGGCGGTGTACAACACTATCAAACTCAGCAATCAGCACACTCAAATACGAAGAAAAATCCCCTAATCAACTATATTCGCGTTCGCTTTAAGTAAGAAATTGGCAAGCCGGCTAGCTAAGGTCCTAGCGTGTGACGAAAAATTACGAAAGTCCAATCACGGGAATCGGACTGACGGGACGAAATCAACTAACCATACCTTGTTCTCGTCTCCAGTAACAGCTCAAGCCGGCCAGCACCAACATGCAGAAGCTTAAGATGTTCGTGACACGGAATCTGGTCACGATCGTGATGATTCCCTCCCTGATCGGACTACACTGGGCGTGGGACTCGCTGCAGCACAACAAAGCGCTTGTCTCCGACGAAGAGCGCAAGGATCTGCCGGTCGTAATCGTACGTATTCGGCACGTTTGCCGCCTTGCCTTCTGTTCTAATGTTTTGCCTTCGGTTTGCAGGCTGTGAAAGCGCTCTGGGGGCGCATCAACATCAAAGCCACCGCAACCGACCAGGACAAATCCCAGTAATCGAAAGAGCGCTGTATAATTTATACCAAACAAAACGATACGCTCAGGGACGCGATTGTAGCGCTTTAGAGCCAGCAAGGCGCAACGCGGCCCGGTGCAAGGGGAGTCATGTACAGTAGGGTTGTATGAGGGATAAAATACATAAAACCAACGGGTAGACCGTTTGCAAAGCTGCGGTAGTTTTTACTCAATATTTTCTATTATCTTTCTGTATTTGCGTGGATCGGTGGGTTTCGACGGCAGGCCGGTGGAACGTTTTATGCAACATTTATGTCATAACATGCGCACACACACACACACACACACACACACACACACACACACACATATCCATTCGTTCAAGCAGTTGTCAAAATCAGCTGTCAACAAGCTAGTGGTACGAAGGAACAACGCAGTGGAGAGTAGCGGCACGGTTCGGTCCAAAGCGAAAGGTCCCGCTGGTCACGGTGTCCATAAACGGTGGGTGGGACGGTGAGGGAGCGGTTGCGCGGCAGGACGAATCTATTTACGTTTTCACAACACAACAACACAGCGGCAAACCTGCACGAGGCCGGTGCGTTGCAGGCAGTAATATTTCCAATCCACCCAAGCGCTTGATTGACGTGCGTTGTTTACTGTTTACGGAAGGATCGGTCGTAGGTTGCTCGGCTGCCCCTATATCAGCTGGCGGTGCAGATCGTGTACTGTGGAGACGCTCGCTGGAAACGTGTAGCCGGGGGTACGGGCAGGTTGCAATTGTGTGTGCGCGCGCGAACTCTCTCCGGGCACCATCACACAGTAAAACCGCTGCGTGCGTGTACGAACGGACAGTTGCCCTAGAAGGTAACGAGGTGCCTTGCGTGTATGTGTCTGTGTGCTACGGCTGATAACAACGACAGCAACGTGTGTCGCCGTCCCACGTTTAGAGTGTGTCAAGTGGCCGGCGTTGATAGCAGCATCCGCGCGGGATTCCAACACCGGAATCCGACACAGCAGAGATCTTCCTGCGCCGTGATTTGCAACGAAAGTATGTCGCAGTAGCCGATACTGGGACAACAACAAAAAACCATCCACCAAATAAAAAACGGTTCGTATGAAGGGCTTGGGAGGGGGAAGTCCTGAAGTCTGCGTCAGGAGCAAATCTCACGAACGTAGACTTCCGATAGATGCCGCACCGCCGATTTTGTATGCTACCAACCCAACGGCTTTATGTAATCAGCACTCGTATTTTTGCGACCAGAGCAGAAAACAAGTGTGCATGTACATAGGTGTGTGTGTTTTTATAAGGCGCCACCAATGCCCAACGAGTCATTGGAGAAGCTCGGCGAGGTCCTTTCGGTCCCATCTGGAGCGTCACGATGGAGACATCTTGCGTGCATTTGAATTTCCTGCTTTTGAAGGTGAGCAACCCGCGTGGCGGTGTGCGGGCGACGAGGTTGCTAAAGACGAACGCAAACGTGCCGTCGACGTTGTTTACGGCCGACGACGAGCATAACTTGTGTTTCTCGCTTTTTTCCCCCTTAATTTAAACTTATTTATAGTAACCCTGCCTTGAATGGTTATACGCGTATCTGTGTATGGGTGTGGGAGGCAGGGGAAGCAATTTGTTATTGCTTTCCTCATTTTTATGCTGCCCTGAGCACTGGAACGAGAAAAGCGAATTTTCCACACAACATCTCATCATCTCAACTTTTCTTTATGTGTGTGTGTGTGTGTGTGTGTGTTTTTTTTTTATTGGTTTCGCCAAGGCATCCATGATTCACTGATGCGTGCGTAAAAATAATTCCACCCATCGCTGTGTGCGTGTGGAGTTGCCGTACGATGAGTTGTGGAAGGTTGGAAAGGAAATGGAATTTGACCTTCGCTAGTGGACGCAGCGACGAGGTTTCGCGCTATCGTAATCCACTTTGACGAAATATGATCGTCGTCACAAACCGGCCGTATCTTGCCACCAATACACGCGTACGGGCGCGATGTGGCAGGAAGAGCGGCGAATGGGTTTTTGTATATCTTCTCCTGCTTGCCAATCAGGGTCGCGCGACCGTTGGCTCACAGCTTGGAGCAACGCGAGGTGTTTCACGGTTGGATGGGTGTTTGTTGTTTTTTTTTTTTTAATTTGCCTGCTGTTTGTGTTGTTGCAGATCCGCATCCAACGCCCGAGAACAGGTTTTGTTCTGAGCGGCGAGCGTTTGCCACGAGGATTGCGACAGTGCTCGATGCCTCGAGCAGGGGTGCCAGGAGTCGATGCACGATCGCCCATCCGGACGATGCAGTGAAGCAGTGCTCGCCTAAAGTTCCCAGTACCAACGCCTAGCACCGGTCGCGAACCACCGAGCAGCCACAACCCGGAGACGTCCGGCATTATCGAGCAAGCGATTAGCAAGGGATTCCGGTGCATGCGTGCGACCACTCTCGGTGGCGAACTGGTTCCCGTCCGGCCGCACGTCGTCAGCACCCCGTGGCCAGTAGCGAATGCGGTGCGAGGTATGAGCATACAAAACGATCGACTTATCAGCCGTGCGGATCGTTCGCGGTAACATTGTTGTGCCGCGCGTCGCTGCTATCAAAGTAAAACTCATGCGCGCGCGCGCCCATCAAACTTCCGAAGAGCACACCACAATCAAGATGCCGGCCAAGTTGGGGGAGGGAACCGAGGGTGGAACTGGCACGTGCGGTTTGAAATTGTGTGTGTGTGTGTTG
>JXWZ01006916.1:0-34369 GCA_000956215.1 Anopheles farauti No. 4 | reverse complement strand
AGAGAGAGAGAGAGAGAGAGAGAGAGAGAGAGAGAGAGAGAGAGAGATAAGAGAGATAATTATTTTAAAACAAACCTTTCGGAACCCATTTATCATTTTAATCATTTCGGATCATTTTAATATCGAGTCTTAACTAAAAACTCAAACTAAGATATCAATACCCATGGGCCATTCAGTATTAGAAAATAAGTAACTAAGGATAAAAAAACGTATTGCTGATCGTGGATGGTCGTCCAGCATTTTTATAGTTTAAATTTGCATATAAGAAACCGAATAAAGCTGTATGGTATTGTCAACCGCCTGGGATTATTCATTGCAGTCATCCAAACCACGCTTTTCGATCAATTTAATAATGTTTATTTTCATTGCTAACACCCATTCCCGTTGAAATAATAACCCAACCAATGTTACTGAAAATAAATCATGCGAAAAGGGAACAAGTGTTTTATAACTACATATTTTCAGGATTAATTGCTACACGTCAAAGACAACTACAGCATTGCATGCAGACAAGCAGATGAACAGTCTTTTCATGATCTTTTAGCTGTTTCTTTATTCAATTCATGTTAGACAATTGAATTAATTATCCAGTAGGCTTGAACAATACATGAGCTTAGCTGAAGCTTTACGCTATTGAACAATTTCTTGGACTCGGATTTCGCAGTATTAACTGAGTTTTTCTGTTTAAAATCCATAAAGTTGAACCCTCTTTAGGCTAACTTCTAAGTGGTACACATCGTCGAAAGTACCCTTGTCTTTGTTATATGCGGTAAAATAAAGAAAAAACGAACGCTTCTTAATATTTCGTTCCTGAGTGCTGAATTGAACGCAATTTTTGTGGATAGTTCCTTTTTTCCCTTCAACACAAGCACAGTCAAACAACAAAAACAACAGCTACAGAAAGCAAGACCATGAAAGTCAACCCACGGAAGGTTTTCACATTAAGAGGCGTATGAAGGCGAAGAAAACTTGCGTAATAATGGTAGGTATGAATAAATCTTGTTGAATGAAAAAAGTACACTACACTAACAAAAACCTGTTCTTAAATTTCCTTGAGGTAGTCGAAGTCACTGCTTGCTAAAATTGTGTTAGGATTTGTATTTTCCTGTGAATTTTACGATTGTTTAACAAAAGATGTTAAACACAATCGTTTCATGTGACCGTCGAGGGAAAACGAAGAACAAGGTAAGAAATATGTGTACAGAAAAACCAGTACTGTAAGTGTTCAATGCTGTTGCAATCAATGAGGTATAAGAGTTATGAAGATGAGAAACGGATGTTTCATGAGGTATTTGATTAGTTGAGGAAATAAAAGGTTGAACTAGAAAATGAAAACGTTATCAATATGTAACTACTGCAAGCGTCCGCGATGAACGACACAAAACGGTACATTAAAGGGAGGCATTATGAGGTTTTCAGTGGAAAATGTAACTTGTAGGAAAAGGCTTGCTTTCCTACGCATAGTAGGACCCGTTGTTTCCATGATGACATCAGCGTTCCGCATCGTGCGGCATGGCAACTCTTTCGGAGCTTTCGATGGTAAACTGCATAGTACAAAAGTCGCCTGGCCGTTGCAAGAGTCACTGTTTCACAATGGTGCACGTCAATGTACGTCTTGCATGTTTGACTAATACATACTTCAACATACCCCGCACACCCACCATAATTGCGGATTCGGCATGGAAGTCGAAGAAATTTGTTCCTAAAAATGATAACTTAGCAGACGGTGGCATTGTTAAGTAATGATCGGTTCAAAACGCTAACGTTGCCTTCGATCACGGTGGTAATGGTCGCGATCACGGCTCCTAGATCGTCGATCACCCCTCGATCGTTCCTTCCGGTCGCGCTCACGGTCCCGTGACCTATCCCGGTCGCGATCGTGTTCCCTATACCGGTCTCTGTCTCGATCACGCTCCCTATCGCGGTCCCGATCTCGATCATGGTCCTTTCCTCGGTAGTCTTTGCGATCTCTATCTCGCCGATCGTAACGTGACGAGCGCGCATCGCGATCACAATGGTCAAATGCGTCTCGCTTGACAACCTTCTCCTTAAACGATTGCTCGGGAGCTCCACGTTCATAGCGTGCGGAGTCTCTGTCATCGGTAAATGGTGTTGAACCGGCACCCCGTGCGACTCCCGATGGGCCGGATGGACCACCTCGTGATGGTTTTCCACCCGGCGCCACACCACCACCACGATCCGGCTGCGTGTCGGCAAATGATACACCATTTTCACGTGCGTATTGTTCTAGCTTAGAGTCGATTTGCTTTTGAATGGGAACGGGTATACGAGGGAATAACGTCGAAAACCAATCCAGTTTCGTTAACCATTGCCGAATCATCTGACCGATCGTCATTGTCTGCAAAAGTAAAGTGCACATATGTTAGTATGACTCATGTATGCGATCGTTGCTATACTTTGCCTACCTGTCCCCCGCCTGCTTTGACATCGATTTCTTCTTCATCCAACAGATACGGTTCATACCAATCAAAGAGATCACCCGGTGGTTGGGTGTATCGTAAATACATAAAACCTGCACAAAAGAGAAAAATAACACAACACATGGCATTACCGATGGAATTACGCTCAAGAATCGAATTGCATTGGTAATAACAAACCTAACGCTCGTATGTAGGGAGAATCAGCATGAGAAAGAAGCCCGTTCACCTGTTTTCGCGTTAAACGTAGAGTGTAAAGTTTGTACAGCAAACAAAATGCCGTTGAAACTATACCTCCAGCTCCGACGCCTCTTACCTGCGAAAGTACGGGTGGTTTAGGTTTGTTGTGGAAAGTCATGCCCACCACACACTTAAAGGTTCAACTACTACTTACACCCCCACACATTCCTGTCTGACCCGCTGTTTTACGTGAGCCTCGTTCCCACGGTTCCAGGTGTTTCACTTGATAGTATATTTCATCTACAACTTCATGGTAAGTCTTCAATTTGAACAAGGACACTGGAAAATGAAGGGTTGGTGTATCGAAAAAAAAAACAACTTTCAAGCAGTTTCTGCAAGCAAAAGTAATCTTTCACGTCGCTTACCTTTAAAATAGCTCGATCCCTGAATGTTTGCTAAAATCAATGGATTCAGGTTCATCGACGTTTCATTACCCCATAGTGGTAGCGCATTGTTTTGTTTAGCTGACTTTTTCGGAGCATTCACTTGATTCGATGTTTGCGACGCGCTCTGTTGATGATGCTGAGCTTGTGACTGTTCTTGTTGATAATATTGCTGCTGATCATGCTCATCTGCAATAGCGTAAGCAAATTGGCATACCATAAACAACCATTCTATTAGGCACAACGCGGTGCTGCCGCAACAGATGCTGAGAGAGTGTTGGGGTCGATATTTACTATTATCATATTCCATGCTGGAAAGATTACGCCCCGCCGTAAAAACAGGAATCAGCTCTACGATTCAGGATGTTCGAACGAGCCGTAAATAAATGGGTCCCTTTTCTTGACGCAGCAAACCGGCTCCAGCAGCGAGGACGCTTCCTTTCTTTCAACTCCGGTATTCGTCTGTAGACGCAAACTTAACTCCAGGATCGGTTCAAGATTCGGCAGCCAGATACTCAAAGTAAACAAAATGGTAATTTTGAAGAATTTTGATAAACTTTCCTATCAAAATTACATCTTTTTCGGGAGAAAAAATAATTCCGCGCGTAATAATACACTAACAAACATTGGGGTTTTGACAGCAGCAAAAGAAGAACGTCAACAAAAGACGAAGAGTGAATAGTGGTTTGGTACGCGGACATCATTTCACTCCGCCGAATGACATTTACGCATCAAATATTTCATAAAAACCCCATCATTATAATGAGTCTGTGATTAAGTTGTTTCGATTCATCATGCACAAATGCAAAGCACAAATTCAAGCCGATTTGTATAAAATGTGTGTCTATCATATTAACGATTGTACAAATTTTACACATACCCTACATACCCTTTTACACATTTGAAGTGATCGCTGT
The DNA here is from genome assembly GCA_000956215.1 of Anopheles farauti No. 4. Classification (NCBI taxonomy): domain Eukaryota; kingdom Metazoa; phylum Arthropoda; class Insecta; order Diptera; family Culicidae; genus Anopheles; species Anopheles farauti No. 4. The sequence goes on along the minus strand of JXWZ01006916.1, from coordinate 30,391 downwards.
TATCTGACGTAACATTACGTTAATCTGGTAAAAATGCTCCCTTTGCATACACATTTAAAATACTTGCTGATCCGCTATCTTAACAGTATGTTATGATATCTACAGTGTATTAGCGTACCTTCATACAAATTATTCTCGTTTGTAAATGAAGGTGTTTACTAGAACAAGCCTACAAAACCGCCAACCGCGCTTTTTTTTTTTCAATCTCAAACTATCAACATTCTCCACACGTAAACGGCGATTACAGGCTAAATCATCGTACGTTATTCTAATGAGATAATCTTCCGATGTGTGGTGCGGTTGATCAGTTACTCCGTTAGCGCAAGGTTCTCCACACATTCGAGATCCACTGAGGATCTTTAATATTACCGGACATTCTGTGATATCTTGCTCTTGAGCATTTGTTGGGCATAATAATATAAGCCCAATTGGAGTCGTTTTAATAACTGTATTTCACGATAACATCGCACTAAAACTGTTCATTTTGCTACAAAGTCTATAGAACTATTCAAACACTTGTCTATATATATATTAAACCTACACAATTTATCGTACGTAAAGCTGTAACATACATTTCGCATTAAAGTATTGATCCAACACATGCATAGTTTAATACATTTTCACGAGACAACATTTTTCGTCTCGCTTGCTATACACTCAAGAAGGAAGCATACTATTGCCCCTTTAATTTATCCATTCCATATTTTGTTACGACAAATTCTGTTACATTATTAGTGATCCAAACTCGAACATTTATTTATTTTTTGAGGTACCAATCCACCTACAGTCCGGATATTGTTTGTTGTTGGAGGATCCGCAACATACCAAGCATAGATTCGACCTCTGGCATCTCCTGTTGAAAGTAGTGATTTTCAAATTAGCAGTGTATGATAAAAAAAATGGAAGTATCCAATGAACGATACATCACCAACATATACTGTGTGATGATCTTTCGAAATAGCGAGTGTTGTAATACTTGCTGGCTCCACGTTATTCCTACAATCGTATGCAGTATGCATAGTCAACTCTGTTCTAAAAACAAGTTTTCTGTCCCAACGCACGTTTGCTGTAAATAAAAAAAAATTGCATATCACGAATATTAAACATACGTAGGGAACTTATTTCAAAAATATTATTTTTGAAAAAAGCTGTGTTACTGTTCACACAAAAGTAATTATTTTACAATGCGAGCAGATTCTCAAGAAACCTGCGACTATGTTTACTATTTACTTACGTGCTAAAGATTGTTGATTATTGTCTGTGCCATCCGATTTACTTGACAACGCCTGCGTTGATGTATCCGTTATAATTTGTTGTGTTCTGTTCAACAGAAATTCAATCGACCACATCTGAAACGAAAGGCATCGTACAATGTACAATGTTAAGGTTCTGCTTTTAGAATAAAAATAGTTTTTTTTTATAAATACCCTCACAACGCCATCAGTTGATCCAGTAATTATGACATTATTGGTATCCCATTCTCGTATGCTCGAGAAGGTAACACAAAGAATTTGCTGCATTCGGTCTGAACTGCCCATACTTGTGTTAACGACCGCTAGTTTCAAACCATTGATAGACCATATGTGCAGCCAAGTGCCTGAGCATGTCGCAATATCACCCTACAAAAGAAAAGTTGTGCCGCAGGTATTGGTTGAATGATATTTGCACTAAACGGGCTTTCCGCCCGTCGAACTTACCGTCAACTCATTAATGCTGACCGCAGCTACGATACCCGTGTGTCCGACAAGCTGTCTCACGTAAGTCAACCGAGCAAGATCCCATATTATGGCGCTGTGATCACGGGATCCGCTTAAAATTATGTTGTAGGCGCTGCTTGATGTTAGAGCGGTGACGGCATCTGTATGCCCGTATAATGTTTGCTTGAGAGCGATTTTTTTAAATTTTGCGTCAATATTATACACGGATATTACAGAGCTGGTGCCAGCTATTATTAACAATTTTGCGCTCGGACAGGTGCAGGAAAGGATCTCGCCACAGTGATCGATATTTTCCCACGCATGGTATGTACGATCAGATTCGTAGCAGCCAACGCGCAATGAGTGATCGGCGTAGCCCCACGCTATATAGCGGTTGTTGGATTTTGGAATCAGTATTTTGTTCTGCTCAACAGCCAACACATGTTTTTCTTGTTGTATTATCTGACCTACAGGACCTTTTAGTTCTGGAAGCAGAAAATTAAGACAAAATCATTAATGATATGTTAACCAGGCAATAATGTGTTACTATAAAAGTACCATTTCTACTAAAATTTAAACAATGTACAACCACTTAAACTATCAAATTTCACGTCGTATAATTGTTATAGTACAAGTACATTGTAGATTTTTTCGTTAAATATTCATACTATGACATGAAGATCACGACACCAAAACGTTAAAGGATACGTTAAAGCTATGGACAATGTTTAAAAACACAGTCGATGAAAATAAATCTCGTTTTAGGCTGTTGTGTCTGTATATGTTTAATTAACATACCTTTTATGGGTTGTTGACTTGATTTTAGATTATTCAGATGGTAGAAAAATATTTTCTCGTAGTTGATAGCAGGCGTGCCTCCTATTGGTGATAGTGGAGGTATGAGTGGGCTCACGTCTACAAGAATGGAAAATTGCTTCGCCGGTATCATTCGCTTAGCAGGATGTTGCTTTCGAAACAGCTGTTTCGGAATTTGCCCAAAATTATTGATGAATCCTATAGCAGCACTCTTCTGCAGCGGGTCTTCAATGCTGAATAAGATAACATGAATATTAGCAAACTAGCTGTCGTAAATGGTTTGATCGAAAAAAAAGGCACACACAAACTTACTTGTAGATATCAACATTTCCTTCATAAAACAAGTGATGAAATACGTTCACTGCATCTATGGCAGCTTGCCCTTGTTGCTTGTATCCAAATATGAGGTCGATCCACTTAAAGAGAGAAACCCAAATCATTTAACATTGCATGCGACCAATCACACACATTTTACACTAATAACACCACGGCACCGACTTACCAAGTGAAGGTGACGGCTCACGTAATCGCACTCAAGCGCCTCTCGATGCATCCGAATAAATTCACGCGGGTCATTTTTGGCCCATGGTGGTAGCACCACATTATTCAGTATTTCACCGTTTTGTTTCGTACCGAGATCGAAACGGTTCGTATTTTCTAAAAACTCGGGAAGATAAAAGAACTCGGGAATGAGTTCCTTTACATCAGCCATGTTTTGTTTCGAAGCCGAGAACCAAGCTTCTTTAATACTGTGAAACATGCGATCCGCCAAATCGAAATGACCACCTTGAAGGCGCAGGAAATGTTGCGTAAAGGGTTCGAGACGAACCAGGTACGAGCAAATGATCATGGCTGAACTGTAATGTGTTCCATAATGGTATGGTGGAGTATCGCCTTGAGGGTCGTCCCAGTCTTTATATCGTTTTAGAAATTGCTCCAAACGTTCTTGTGATTGTGCTCCCATCGGTTTTGAGAGGTCCCGAAAATTAGCAGGTTCATTTAGATCAAGCGTTTCGGTGTCATAGTTCGCCAAAATCCAAGGGAATACTGGATATTGCATCAAATCATTGTACGACCGGCCAGCCAATGAGTTTAGATGCATGAGATACTGGAAGTTTGATATTTCTCCACGCTGAAGAAAAAAAATAAAAAAAAATCTGATAAGATTTCAAACGCAAAAGCTACAATAATTGTAGTGAAATAAAAAAAAACTAACCACCCAACGCTGCGTGACTGATGTTTCCCCTATTAAACTACTCAGTAGGCCAGCATTCTGCTCCACACTTGCAGCTCTTTTTTGACCGGCCACAGACTGCTGCGCATTGTCCGCGATTTGGGTTGCCATCGAAGTTACCTTCTGAAACACTTTATTTCGCACTTTTTGCGGAAAGCTCAGAAGATAATTCTGTCCGTTGCCGCAAAATACTTCCAGCGCAATCGGTTGCAAAAGATATCGTCGCTTATGTATTTCGCGGATGTCTTCGTAGAATATTTTTGAGCATTGTCGTATATTGCGTGACCTACAATAACAAGATAAAACGTTCAAGCATCATCTGATCAGAACTAATAGATAAAAAGTGTCTGAAAGATATCGATTAGCATATATCATCAACCATCTCTCGATGTCTGTTTTCTAAAAAAGCTTTCACGTATCTGCTCTTTTGCCTTTACATCAATTAGTTTCATAAAAGTTACTGTAGATAATTGTTATGTTCAATATTTTGTGAATGTTTTTCTGAAACACAGCAGTTAAGCAGAATGAAAGCTACGACAGTATTGTGAGTGGTATACGTTACATTTGAGAATTTCCCGATGTTGTGCTAGGCAGGATCGGATCGAAGCTTTCCGCGGGCAGAGAATCAATATCATGTATTTCCCGATTGCAAAGCAATGTGAAACCATCCACAATATAACAACATTCTTTGCCAAACAACAGCAATCCTTCGAAAGTATCCAATCCTTGTATGCGCGCAGTTCGAAAAATGTTTGAAACCTTCAGCGATAAAAAAAGAAATGTTTACTCATTCACGTTCACTTCAACGCTAATAATAGTTCTACCTTTTCTTTGTCCTCTAGGAGTCGCAATAATATTTGACTATCTGGCAGCGAAAATGATAGATCTTCTTCATTTTCCAAACAGTACCCTTGCACGTCGTTCTTCATTCTGAAAAAAAATATTTATAAAAAATTAACATTAATAGATTGTTCTGTGTACATTAAATAGCATGTTTTCAAAGCTCTATTCAAGCAATCTTTTCAAACCATTCATTTCATCCTTACCTATTCGAGTTAGAGTACTCCGATTTATTGGTAGAAGCATCGTTTCTAGACGAACTACTGCCGGCCGTGACGTCCTGTTCAAACTGTTCTGGAAACATGTGCCGATACTGTCGTACGAACTTTGTATACTTCGCGCTATCATAGCTGATGGCAACTCTGCTTTTGATCTGCCGTTGGTGATGATGATCGGTAGCATCGTTTATGTCGTCTAGTTCCGGGCGTGGAGGATAATGCACATAAAACAGCACGTTCTTCAGCATCTTCTTTCGCATACGATACGGTCCCTCTGTGCTGTCCAGAGTCCATTTGGTAAAATCAGCACAGCACTCCGGTCCCCAGATAGCTCGTTCGCGGATTAACTCTGCTTCTACTTGCAACCAGTCCTGATAGACATATCGTTTGGTGTGCATGTAGCTGTTGCTATGCTGGGTCGTTCGAAGGTGCCAAAAATCTTGCACAAGGTTCAGTTTGGCACTGACCGACTGCCGGATTAGGTCCACGTTGAACTCTTCCACACGCTGCCCATGCCGTTTGTTAATTTCCTTTTTCAGCTTCGTCCTACTAGTGAGGCGTGTGAGACCGCCCGTTACTTTTTGAATCTTTGATTGTATGCTGTTGTGCACGTCCCACGGGTTTCGGGAGGCGGAGCGTTTTTCTGTTTCCACATAAGCTAGCCAATGTTTGAAAGCCAATTCGAAAATCTGCTCGTACGTGCGATCGATGTTTGGGGCGCGAGTGTTGCGCAATGGCTGAGTAAGTGTCACTTTGAATATCTCTTCTATCACCGGTTTCTTACACACATACAGCTCTTCCCACACTCTGAACGATATATTCGCCAGTTCGGAGGATGTTCCGATAGCTAAATCGTAACGCTGTAGTTTTTGGGAAGTAAGAGAGTCCTCACTATCGGTACACACCAGTGCATCCACGTGCCACGTTGTTGTTCTCTCCTGTTCAAAGTGCGCTGGAGGCGTAAGCGCGATGATATTTCCATGGTGCAGTTGCAGCAAGCAGTAGGTTAAGCAACCGATAAAGTCAGGATCTTGGTTTCCGGCCCCAAACACCAATAAACGATTTTTCATGAGCTTTTGCAGCACTTCCACCAGGGTAGCATCTGCTGGTATGGGTGGGTATGCGAGAAGATAAAGAATGCAGCGATTCAACGAGCGATACAGTGACTCCAACGAGCTTGTGCTAGCAACATTCGATCCATTGCCACTGATGCTGACACCGCTAGCCGCTGAAGTGGTACGGCCGGCGAGCCGTTTAGTCTGTTGTATAAGCTGCACGCAATAATCAAACATTTCCCGCCCATCGATGGACAACATCTGTTGCCAGAGTTTATCAACGAATCGTGCCGTTAGATAGAACACATTTGCCGCCACATGCTCTTGTCCGGCGAGTTTTTGGTGATTGCTTCCCAACACAGTGCTCGTTTGGCCCTCAACTAATGTGTTTAATAACGCTTCACTTTTCATTAGCAATGAAATTATGTTCGATAGAAATTGCTTCCGTTGATCTTCGGAAATGCTACTGAATGGTATGAAAAACTCAAACACCGTGTCTATGACGGGAGGTGTTTTCCCCGAATGTAACAATGACAACGAATCAATGATTAAGGTGTGCAGAAAATCCATAACATGCTCGATAACTGGTTCGTTGGAAGACATGTCTCTAAATTGTTGCGTTTTGGGCAAATTTGCCAACGTTGCTCCGTCTCCCGGTATAGATGTACCGGGTGACAGATCTTTGTGGCTAGGTGAGGAGGAACTTTTTGTGCTAGCGGGTGATGCTGTAGGTGAAAGTCCTAACGCCGGAACGTCGTTATCGGTAGCGACCGCATTGGAAGGAGGAAATTGAATTGCTATTAGAGAGACGATGACATCTGCACTCATGACGATCGAAGCAAAATCTGGAAGTTGGCGATGAAATGACATGAGTAAACGTAATACTTCGCAAGGGTGTGTTTGCAGCCAATGGGGTGCCACATCCTTCTCGACATCCAAGCTCCCTTCCGTCTCTTTACTGTGTACAATCGATCTTATCAGACTGAGCAAGATGCATACCGCCTCGGTGCAGAAAGTCATTTTATCCGATGCTGAATTTGCTGCAGTGTGATTATGTGACGCGGTTGACGTCCACAGGAAGGACCAGATTGATTCCAGATTCTTATCTTTAGAAGGCATGATTGACGATTTCACCGGATACCCTATGATCAATGCAATGAGCAATGAAAATACTTCCGGCACGTTAATGCGATGCATTAGCAACCATTCCAGATACGGGAACCCCATCAAATGTAGCGGCTGCTGATGGCTTAGGCTGTCTTCTAACACAGCACTACTGGCAGAACCAGCCGACACTTGTGTGGGTATTTTAGTCGAAAGTAGTATCGCGTTTCGAGATTGCATAATTATTTCAGTGTTTTTCAAATAGCCTTCTTCTCCGATGGTAGTTTTTCCCTCTCTGAACCGAGTGAGGACGGGTTCTCTCGTGAGCATTACGACTAGCAACCTTAGTGCCCAAATCATCGTAGAATAATGCAAATGTGGTTGCATCAGCAGGAGCACCCACTCGAGTCCTAACACTCGCGACAGTTCATCGCAAAATCGCCAGTTAATCACATTATTTGCCCCGAAACATAAGTGGTGCAGGATGCTCAGACAACGGTTTCGAAAATGTACATGACGGTCTGATGATTTTTCCGCTTCATGTTTAGCAGAACCAGCCATCTGAAAAAGAAGAGAAAAGAAACATTTCTCAGAAAAAGTCACAAAGAATTGTTCCTGATGCACATAAAATGCACTGTTAAAATATAGCTGATACTACTGTTCCAAATTTGTGGAGATATAATGAAGATGGTAGTTTTATGATGAATTGCGAGATTAAAATCTTCTAGAAGTATGTTGATCCTTTCTCATCATTACCACAAATCAAATTCAATAAGGAAAAAATTAAAATGGACAGATCTAAAATGTCAACAGACAGTGACGTAGAACTGTGGAACAGAAATACAGGCTGTGGAGCTTTGTACTAAATACAGCATCATTCCTCATGGATGGCTAATTTTTAGAAATAACTGTGAATAAGTTATAATTATTTAAAAAATAACAGTTTTTTTGTCTTATAATGTAGCGAGAACATTAAGAACCTACCGTGGGAATACATTTAGCGATATATTGTCCAAAGAGTAGTAGATCGTTAGACCTTATTTGATGCGAAAGCAATATTTGTACCAGTGCAAATAACGCTTTTTCTGCTCCTTCCTCGCAGATGTCGTCGGTTATGTGCAGGAGTTTTGATAGACACTGGAAAAGAAACAAACCTCGTGTTGATACTTTGAAACAACTTCGTGAAAGGTGAAAACGGTTAAAATCGAATTCAGGTAAACACTGAATTGAAAAGCATCTCTTTCATCAAAATGTATGAATTGTGCATGACCATCATATTTAATCACATCTTAAATTACTTATTTATTTATTGAATTTAACGCCACGAACTGTATGCAAATGTTAGTGATGTACGTACCTGCAAATCTTGCATGATTCGTATATTTACAATCTTTTCATTGGATTCGGTTGCCAATTCCAGTAGATGCTCCAACAATGAACGAACCAGATCGTTAGATTGGTCTAACCATATAGGAAAATCGCACAACATATCCTGAAATTAGAGATACAATAATTATCCCCATAGCATTGACTTCCTAATGTGGTGTAATAATGTGTAATCCAAACAAACTTACCTGGAATGCGGTTATGTTAGGAATAGTTGATGTTTCATGTCCACTATGGACAGTGCCAACCAAATTGAATGTTAAATGCAAAATGTGAGAATTGAGCAACATTTTTTTGCGTTTGTACAGCATTCCAAGCGTTTGGTAGAACCGACGCTGGTTCATTTCTTGCCGTGCTAACTTGCTTGTACGTAAAATACAAGTTAGTGCTTTGACAGAAGCGTACAAGCTTTCGATGTTATGGGACATAGCAACCAAGCCAAGTAGAACGCTACATCCTCCAACGGTGTTGATCGTCATGGAAACGGGAAATGGATTGAACTTTCGAATACCGAGATATCCAACGAGCACTCCTCCTAATGTACGCGCAGGACCATTAAGATGCCCAGCGGCATTGTGCAATACTACGATCGGTGTAGCGTTTTCGTGAGAACTCATGCCAAGCTGTTTCCCGATCACTTTCGCATCCGTGCGGTTATACACCTTTCTTATTTTGTGTAGTGTCATGTATGAGAATGCTTTGGGATTGATACCAAACACCACTCGATCCTCGGCAACTAAGGGATTCATTTCTTCGCTATCCTCCAAACGAACGTCCTGAAATGAGCCCAGGTAATGCGGACCAAGCATATATATTCGGGCGACGGCGGATGCATCAAATGACTGCAATACAAAAGAATCTCAAGAATGAGTGATATTTTTGTGCGGAACTGTTGCTATTATAACTTACGTCGTCAATAAGATTGCAAACTCCTTGCTTCCAGACAAGCTTAGAGTACATCCGCCATATGGGTGGCGTTCCAATGAACGCGTGAAAACAGCTGGCCTGATTACGTGCCGCACTGGCCGATATGCATGCAATTGGATTGATCTTTTGCGAGTGCACATGTCGACCATCCAAATAAATCGATAGTAGGGAAGATTTGGGAGAAATTTTGCCAAGTGTTACAGCCACATGATGCCACTGACATTCGCGAATAAATGTTGGACACCAAACCCGTGTCAGGAATTCATCTTTGTAGACATTGCAATACTCTGAACGAAAAGGAAAGAAGTTTAGTTTTGAATTTCGAAGCAGCAACATTAAATCATGTGAAATTATGTACTATACCTTGCGAGAATGGAAATTCCTGAGTAGCAACGGAGAGAGATTTGTCGCTGGGTAAGATTAAAATACTGAACACCACAACCGCATCTTCGCTGGAACCATCGTCTGAGCGTACGATATGCAATAATCTGATGGGATGACCATCGGCCTGGATTGCGTGCGGGTACCGTTCAACACAAAACCACGTGCTAAACGTTAAACCATTGTTGGATGGAAATGTTCTGTCTCCAGTTCCGATGCCACCGCCAGCGCTATATTCCGTTTGAAGACCGCTGACATTGGCGTTTCTGCTGACATTACTTTGAAAACCAGGCAACGAAGCTACACTCAACCCAATGCTACCAGTGATACCAGACCCACCTGCACCTCCCGTCAGACCGGTAGATGCCGAGCTATGCAGATGGTGATGGGCCATAGATTGAAACTGCGAGTTTAAATTACTTGGAGCAATGTTCGGAAAGAAAAGACAGGCGAATCCTTCCGTCGACATGTCCATCTCAATGAACGGGGGCATCGTATATGAACCATGTGTTCTGAAATCGCGTGGCGTCGTTATTGAAACCAGCGTTTTTACTCGGGTCAGTGGCACAGGCGGTGTGAAATTGTCACGCGGGTCATCTTCATTTTCGTTCGCTAGCTTAAGACCCAAACGGAGGAAGGTACGCAACTCCTTCGACATTAGAGCCTGAACGGCCAGTCGCTCGAATATGTACTGCAGTGATATGTGAAGTGGGTGAAATTCGTCGACTAAAGCTTCCTTGCAAAAGTGGACGATACATTCGTTCAACCCACCGTCGCACATGATCTGCTGGTTGCGCTCACTACGCACGAATGATTTTATAACGTCTGACAAAAAGAATTGCAACCCAATCGCTCTCTGTGTCGAACCATCCCATTCGAGCGTTTGATTCTCGTCGCCTGATGAGCATAGCTCCTCAATCGAAGGCAACAGTTTCAGCATGCATACAATGACCGATGGATGCACTATTACGTGATCGTTTATATTTGCCGACGCAGAGGGTGTGCCTAACATTCCAGCAATATTAGATTCCTGAAACGAAAGTAAAGCCAAACGGCATCGCTCGTAAATATAGGCAAATATTCTAAACACATATCAATCTTAATTTGTAACATAAATCTCAAATTATAACGTAATTTATAAATGTATGTTGAACTAAAAATGAGTGCACTTGTGTACCCATAATACTGACTACAGGGTTTTTGCTTCTTACGAGTTAAAAAAGTATACTCACAGAACCTACATCCGTGATTATTTTGCTATGTCGCGACATTTCTACCATCTGAGGTCCGTCAAATCCATCCAACACAATATCATATAGAATACGATAGATAATGCATATAGACCGCAATGATGGAGTAATCCTATTATCTGTGTCTATGGACAACTCGTTACTGGAAGAATATATGCAATGAAATGGTACCGCTTGAGCATGGAGTAAATCTTGTAAACGATGTAATATTCATATTAAATGATGAATTTAATTTACTGAAACCAGTACAAGTTTACCAGTACAACCAGTATTAGTTTTCCAATCCATTCCGAGATTACTGTACTATTTTTTTTTGTATTAAGTTGTTTTACGTTGTTGATTTTTTTATTTATATTTGCTCTTACCTTTGTAAACGATTGTCAATATTGTTCAATGCTGTCTTGAAAACCGTTGCATAAGCTTCGACCAATGACGAATCAACAGCTACGCTATCTTGTCGAGAACAGTTGTCGCTATGTTTGTCGTTACAATCGGACGAATATGGTTTAATTGATTTATTTCTAGAAAAACATCCCATGTCTCGGATAGCATCCAAGAACAGGTTGTTAGCGACCTACGAAGAGAAAAGGGAATATTTACACGTTACGTTACGTTAATAACATGTGTTAGTATTCTTTAACACTGGTTACCTCATTTTGAAAATATTTTGCATTGGCTGGTTCAAAGCGCATAGCAGCACTAAGAGTTTGGCATACAATCCGAAATAAACGTATGTGAATCTTGCTGGGTCCTTCGTGGGGCAACGTATGCCCGAATTGATTCTTTAGCAAATCCAAAACGTTCACAACGTACACAAATCCGCCAACCTGCAGTGTCAAAATAAGGCGTATATGTATCTCGTTAGTTAACCGGTAGTTGCTAACACAACAAAGTCAAAATGTTGTGTTAAGTAATGTTTAGTGGACATTAACGCACTTGCAAGAGCTATTCTAGAACTACACTAACTAGTTTGAAATAATATTACCTTGCGAAAAATGGACCTCGTACGATGACTTTCCTTCAAACAATCGATCAACACTTGCAAAACGTGTATTCGCATCAATGCACTGAGCGATTGTTGTTCTGTTGATGCATTGATCGATTTCAATAGATGCAGCATATCATCTTCCCCACCAACAGTTGACACGAGTTCTTTGACAATTTCTGGAACAAATTAATGTTGGCATTAAAAAACATAGTAATATTGCTTTGATAAAAAAAAGAACTTACTCATGACCGCTGCGCTGCCGAATTTATATTTCAATATGTCGTATATACACTTGTTGCCACCGCTATTTTTAAAGATGGATGTATTATTGGAATTTCCATTCAACAACCGTACTAAGGCTTCCATTATTAGAGTTCCCAAGATTTCTTGTGAGTCTGTCGCGGTGCTTGAGTCTGTCGTTAACGCAGTAATGAGAAAAGCAAAGTATAGAAATATGTTAGTAGTTGGCATGTAAATGGTAAGATTTTATGTGAAACATGGAAAAGCTAACGATCAACACAACCAGTGATGTTGGTGTCGGTGGACTAAGAGTATTTCAATGTACGATATGTAGAAATAATATATAGTTTATATGATAATACGAAAGTGATTGTTTTTCGAATGAAACTAAAGTTGTACATGAAATTAATATTAACCTAACTATATTATCGTAATAGCATGCATGATGATATTTTACCATATATTTTAGTAACATATAACCGTTAGAAATACCTGCAGTTTTACCCTCTATGGTGTCCGTATCAGAATAGCAGGGTAACATTTGTATGTCAATGTTCTCCTCTAGGTAATCTTTGTAGCGTTTCATGCAAGTAACGAATACTTCCAGCACGCCGACCTCTCGATACACATCGATGAATATGTTATTGTGTCTACAAAACAAGTAAAGTTAATAGGTCAACTCACCCTTGGTTCTGCCCTTGGTTACCAAGTAAACCGGAAACTTATCTTACCGCAGTAGGCGCAGAAATGTTCGGGTACATGCAATGCTCGTTTCAATGGCTTGATTGGTTTTTAAAAGTACTGATAGTGCGATCAACTCTTTACGCGGTATAAAGTTCAGCTGAAACACTATAAACTCTATTAGTTCGAAGAAGTGTTGCTGTACCGTTTTAGGTTTGTGATGAATTTTATCCGCAAACAAGCAGAAAGTGCTCTGCGATTCCAGCATGAAATAGTTTACATCATCACTTTTATATACATCTTTGATTGCATCGAGTATCATACAACAGACAGATGTGTTTGTCGATCGTAGAAAAACTGTTTGTAGCACCTGAAAAGCATGAATATTACGTATGCAAGCGGCTTTCGAAGACTTTTGTGGCACCCGAAATTCTTGTAACTGAAATTGAACTTTCGATTTGTCCATCATGTGTAAAGGAGGAGCTTGAGCATATCCACAGTAACATAGCGTAACAATCATCTGTATGAGCTTTAGGAACATTTTTTCATTCAATTGCGCTACATCACTTCCTTCGTGAGCTTGGATGTCTTGATTCATTCTGGAAGATAAAATCGTTGATATTACCCTGCTGAACAAACTAACAAAACCAATAATAATTACTTCAAAAGACAGTCGATAAGAAACAGGTAACCTTGGCATTGCTTAAAATCATCCATCAATGTTTGAGAATACTGCGATGATTGTTGGAGAAATCCACAAATCGAACACAACATATCGACGGTATCCAACGGCTTCGAGCTGATTGATCGTTGCATATTGTCAATGCACAGTGCCATGCAACCCTTAGCTGAATAGTATTACGAAAATAAAAGAAATGTATTTAAGCAAACATTTACGTACATCCACAAATAACCTACCATGAACGTATGTTGTGATTGTTTCGCTTAGCGCATATCGACCGAGGGTGTCCAGAACATCACCAGCTAGCGATCGCCACCGACGATTGCAAGGCCCGTACTGTGCAGTCACAGTAGAAAAAAGCAATGTTAAATCATCCGCCCTTATCAATTCCTCCGCGGCCAGTGGATTGGTACAAAGTTTGAGCAATATCTGAAATGTATAAAAATGTATCCATAGCAACATCAGTGGTTTGCGAAATTCGAACACCCTCGAGCATACTTGGTTTCTGGTCAATGACAAAAAAATGTCCTCAATAGCTTGGCAACACACTTATCACTCTCAGTAAAATGAATTTGTTTTCTAGCATGCCAATTGTTTTTTTTTTCTCGTTGAGCTGTACTTACTTGTGAAAACGAATTAAAAGAGCGGGTTTGTGTATCGGGTAGCACGGGATTTTCAGAACAGTGAAATGTTTCATTTTTTTCGGGAAGATCCAAAAACAGATATATGCAACGCACCAGAGTCGATGGCAAAGAAGTGTTTATCATTATCTAAAAATTCAAAACAACGATAGTTAGAATTTGGGATTTTTAATTATTTTAATAACTATAACAGAACAATACCTCATGCAATGAACCATCATTGTTTTGTGTCGTCATCAGACAAACAGTTGCCAGCAAAACAGAGCCATTTCCCGTTTCTTCGTTTCCATCGGTATTATGAAGCTCAAGAAACGATGCAATCGTTTTTGAGGCTGTTTCCGTGCTTCGATTCAAAGCTCTAAAAAATCAAATCAAGAAATTAGCAAACTTCTCCGAAATCTCTAGCTGTATACTGCATTGATGATAAAACGTGTAATAAAATGAAATAATCACTAAGCGAAACAATTGTACACATAATTTACTTAAATTTACAATTTGTCAGATGACAGTGTTTCAATTTTTGGCATACTATTGTAATGTTTTAATAATTAGTCTTAAAACAAGAATGATCTATGATGGATATGAATATCGACACTTACCTTCGTTTGATTTCTTTTGCCAATAGTTGACTAATCTGATGGCAGAAGGCAGCGTGACATTCCCATACCATAGATTGAGGTGTCGCAAAAGTAGGTCTTTTGTTTTTATCATTCATCACCTTCATATTATTTCCAGCATTGCAATATAAGGGAAGCATCTGGTATAGCCTCTTATCCCGCTCCTGGTCGGTCAAAGTATCCTTCACACTTATAAATTCATCAAACAGCTTCCGAAGATGGAGCATCGTTAGTGCCACTTCACTGGCACTGTCCCCGTCCGGTTGTTTAGCACTTTGTGGCTTCATTCCGTCCAGGTTCATGTTCGCAAACTGTTACGCTGCTGCAATTGAAATTTATACCGATTATTACTCACCTTTTCAGTTCCACAATGATTGTCGCAATAATGTGCTAATTTAAATGAATCACTTCCTCTAAATCTGACGTAGGATGCAATTAATTTAAACGGAATATAAGCACGTAGAAAATACTTTTCTTCAATCATTTAAAGAGATTTATACTTCAAATTTACCTACGGCAGCAAAAATATTAAACGGTAAACAATGCCACCCTTTTCACCAGACACATTTTACACCCATTGCGTTGCGTCGAATGCCTATCATAATATACAGAATATTAAAACACCTAATGATAACTTCACGTAAGCTCCTGAAGCTTGTTTGCCTATTTTTCAAATCGATTTTTCCATGATTCACTTTTGACAACTTGTTCTGTTTGTTTACCATTTTTTTATATCTATTAGATTGATAACTCCCACACCAACACAGTTATATTTGACATTCTTTCTATTTCTTTTTTCAAAACAAAGTCCTACAGAAAGGTTATGTATGGATCTAGTGTTTTTGCATTTTCCTTCAATTCTTTTATCATAATTTAAAATACTTATTATTATTTGAGAATTTTTGTCAGTGCCAACAACGTTTTGCAAACGCAAGTGTAAGCAACAAAATATCTCTTGCTGTCGCAGAAACGCTCCATAATATTTTCTGGATCGGATTCAGTCGATCTTCCATACCATCGGAATTAAAGATTCGCTGTTTGCCATCACTACTTTCAAATCAGCTTCTGTCACTTCGCTTGCACGAGGTGTTGTTGTTTATGTTGTATCTTTTCCAATTGCGTTGTGTGCGGAAAATTAGTTTCTCAAGATGAAAGTTAAAGTTATCTCCAGAAATCCGGATAACTATATCCGAGAAACGAAGAAAGATCTTCACAAAATTTTTCGCAACTATGACCGCGAGCTGCATCCTTTTCAAAGCGCCAGAGAGTATGTGCGTGCCCTGAATGCCACAAAGCTGGAAAGAGTTTTCGCGAAACCTTTCGTCGGAAATCTGGATGGCCATCGCGATGGCGTGGCAGTGATGACAAAGAATTATAAAAAGTTATCCCTCATTGCTTCGGGCGCTTACGACGGCGAGGTCAAATTGTGGTACATTTCCAATAAAACATGCCTCTCAAGCATTCAAGCTCACATGGGCTACTGCCGGGGGATAGCGTTTTCGAGCGATGAATCCCGAGTGATAACGATTGGCGACGATAAGAAAATCATGATGTGGGGCTACGATGTCAATCAACTTGAAGACGATAGCCTAAAGCCGGTTAACATGATTACCACGAAAACGGTTCTTGCTTCACTGTCCCATAGCTACGATGGTCCATGTTTTGCCACCAGCGGAGAAACCTGTCACATATGGGATGAAAACCGCAACGAGCCACTGAAGGAACTCAAATGGGGCGTGGATATGCTGCAGGACGTTAAGTATAATCCCATCGAAACATATCTACTGGCAGCGTGTGGTTCCGATCGAGGAATAATCTTGTACGATCAGCGTGAAACGAAACCGGTACGAAAACTCGTCATGACCCTGCGTTCCAATCAACTGGCTTGGAATCCAATGCAAGCATTTCATTTCACCGTGGCCAACGAAGACTACAATCTCTACACGTACGATACACGTTTTCTAACACATCCGTTAAAAATTCACCACGGCCATGTGGCCTCTGTTACCTCGGTAGATTATGCCCCTACGGGACGGGAATTTGTTTCCGGTAGCTACGATAAAACCATCCGCATTTTTGACGCAGCAAAGGCTAACAGCAGGGAAGTGTACCACACGAAGCGTATGCAGCGCGTTACTTGTGTGAACTGGAGTATGGATTGCAAATACATTTTCTCCGGTTCCGACGAAATGAACGTACGCGTGTGGAAGGCAAACGCTTCCGAAAAACTTGGCCCCCTGCAAATGCGTGAAAAGAGCGCTTCCAACTATAACGCCGCGCTCAAAGAGAAGTACGCTGCACATCCATCGGTTAAACGTATTGCCCAGCATCGGCAGGTGCCCAAGATGGTGTACAACGAGCAGGCCAAGCAACGTGCGGCTAAACAAAGTGAGAAAAGAAAAGAAGAAAATCGGCGTCAGAATTCGAAACCCGGCAAAGTACCGTACGTCGCTGAAGCAAAGACGAAAGTTGTCCGTACGGAATAGATATAAGCATTCGATGACTGTACTTTGTTTAAATAAAATCGATTCAACCAACTGGGAGCGTAATCTAGAATTTCATGTAGCATTCATATTGACCCGAAAGAGTATAACAACTTCTGTCGATGACATTGACTTCGTCGAGCAAGCAGAAAATGGCGCCATGCAAATCACGGACTACTAGACTTCTACTACACTACTTGTAAGCATTGCTGACGGATTTTGACGAAAGACAGGAATGTTCAATACATTTTCTTTTGAACAACCAACCGCCGCTAACGCATCCAAAAAGACGAGGTATTTCCCTTTGAAATTTATTCAAATAATTCTAAGCATCTCTAACCTCATGATCCCAGTTTGAACATTATTTCGTCTAAGTTTATCGGAACATTGTATCGTTATGAAATTATTGCTATCACACTGCCAACATAAACGTCGCTGTCAAAAACAATCTTATCCGAATCCCTGAAGAAAACTATATTACGTTGCTTCCCGAGGGCAGTGTTCCTAACAGACGATTTAGCTGAAAAATGTTCCATGCAATTACTATTCGTTTGCCGTGTTTTACTTTTTGGTTTCTATAACATATGCTGAAATTCAAGTACATTTTCTTTAGGTGTTGATTCCATGTTACTTTCCGAAAGAAAAAAAATAATCTGAAAGGAATAAAACCGCTGTCTGTCGAAAATTACAGCGATGAGAAACGCGTTTCTGTAAACCGATGGATAGCTAGCATAACTTCATATATTCGAGGATCAAATACCCAATGCGTATGGAAATTGTTGCAAATTAGTAATCGCTTTTGGTGAAAAATCATGCTCATGCTGTAACATAAATGCGTATATTTTTCCGCAAATCATAAAAATAAACGAATAGAATGACTGAACCAACAGTCCAGAGCACAGAGCTTCCTTCTTTTTCAATTTACACAAGATTCATTCATCCAAAATGTAGCAAATTTTATTGCATTTCGAACAGGGTTCAACTATTGGATTTTTTTTTATAAGCTGAGTAGGCAGGCTGCTATTGTTAACTAAGCTGCTATTCGGTTTGCAAATTTGGTTTAATTTTAGTTTCTGTCTGCTGTGCGTGCTGCGGTATTCGGTAGAATTTTCAGCTTGTTGTTTTATTTTGGATGCGAAACAACATTTGACTAGAGTTTTAAGAATGTTATAAACGATGGTTCTATTACGGTGTGGCAATACTACCATCAGTACACATACGTTTTCTTTTACTAACTTATATTCACGATCTAAAGAACGTTCGTGTGTGTTTTGTTTTGTTTGTTTTTGAACGAAACAATTAGGTGGTAATCGGTCTTTCCAAACTAGCGCACAAAAAATGTATCAATGCAAACGAATTAGCATCCAACCAGCTAGCATAAAAGCGGAGAGACGCTAGACAGGCTTTACGATTCCTTTTTGCTAGACCCGGCCTCGGCGTTATTCTGCTTTCTCATTCGTTTGCAACAGCTTTGTGCAAATGTATTGATTATGGAGATGATGAAGTAGCATATCATGCCAAACACGAAACATTCAAACACGCTAGCTAACAAATTCCCATCGGAGGACTTGAGCGATTGCTTGTGCGTGTTTCGGTGCAGCCGTTGTTTTTGTCCCTCGAAAAATGCTTTGAACGGTTTCTGCAATCGTACACCAACGACTGGAATGAGCGCAAGCAGGTCGATGAATTTATCCACCAGGCTTTCGTTGAACGATATGATTACGAATATTTTCTGTATATGCATTTTTATCACCGCCTTCCCGATAAGCGTAGCACCGAAAAATTTCCAGAACGGAACCAAAAAATGGCCGCACGTGATGCCGGCCAGATCGAACAACGGGTTGGGGATCTGAAATAAAAGCATGCGAAAGAAAACATAGCTATAGAGCGCTGGCCGGAACGGTGGAAAAGGCAAGCAAAATTGTTCTCTTTACTTACGCTGGCGCACAGCAGAATACCGAAAAATCCCACACGCTCGACAATGTCTTCCATCATCAGCTTGCCTTTATCGAAGAGATTCAATTTCTCTCCCTTTTCCTTGCGTTTCTGTAGTTTCTCTAGCTCCTGGAGGTTCTCCAATTCTTCGGTCGTGTTGCCCGACAGACGCGCTGCTTTGGCCATGAAGTACGGTGGCAGCTCTCCCAAAGCAGTGCCGGCACCCCAAAGAAACGCCTCGTACCGTACCTTGGACATGATAGACCATAGCGAGGGAACGATATGGTTCGTGTTGCCATTTTCATCTGGACAAAGTATCCTGGAATGCAATTAGACGAATGAGTAAAATTGGCGCATAAGAAACAGCATCAATCAATACGTACTCATTTGGATACGGCGGTTCGGGGAAATTGAGCGAACCGCATTCGTACGCCGCTAGTGTTACACTTGCGATGTGTGGTCCAAGATATAGCAGAAACGTGTGTAGCCCCGTACCGAGACCGACGGACGATAGTATGCCCAATCCCAGCCAGTACACAATGAAAAATCCTTTGTTTTTAAACGATTCAATCACTTGCTGGTGATGCCCAGGTGTGTACACTAATACAGCGATACCGCACAGTGCTGTTAAAATGCCTATAAGCAACGCACGCTGATGTAGTAACCTGAGAAGAAAGTAACCAAAAAAAAAACGGTATCATTCTTTGTTCAATATTTTCTAGCCACGTTGATATGATTATCTTTTTCCGTTATTCAAGCAGGCCACGAGCACGACAATCATGTCGTCATGCGACGGGTACACACAATATAAGAATTATGAAAACATCTTACCTATTCACGTTAGTTTTTATTAGAAACAATACTTCGAGGCTTGCATATTTAAGGGTTTTCAACGGTGATTTCCATAGCACTAACGACTTAATTTCTTTGGCCAATTTCTTATTGTCATTCTTTTGCGATAATACCGCGCTGTTATTATTGTTGCTGCTTCCATTACGGTTTGAGGTTGCGTTAGCGTTCGAACTACCAGTGCTCGATTTTTTCATCATGTTGCCAACCCTGTGCTCCAAGAGATGCGACTGCGGTTAGAGAAGGATAAAATAATTCAAATGAAGCATAATAGTCAAAGCTGATGCAATCAATTACAAACATGAGGGACCGCATTAATAAATCGTACCACACAATGCAGTTTACGAGTGCTTTGAGACAAATGATATGCAAACCGTAACGTGTTACTTCGATGCTGTGCTTATCACCTGTGTATGATGTATGTGAAACTAAAAGCTCCGCCAGTCATAGTTTTATCTTTGTAGGAAATATTGTCCTGTGCTCGATTGTAACCGAACAATAGCAGGTCTTGACCGATACGGAATCTTGGGCCTCGAACGAAGATGAAGATCGCCTACTATGTTTCAATCCTGTTTGTGTCAATGAGTATGTCTGTCAATGACATTTTGAAACATATTTATTAAAGCCAATAAGTGAAGTATTTGGCAAAATAAGATGCTAGTACAGAATAATGCAAAGTATGTAACATTGCTTGTGAAGTACTGGCTATCGGAACTCAGTTTGACATACCTATTACAATAGGCAGGCAGCAATGAAGCGTACGATCTAGTGAATTTTTTGAAAACGGTGAAAGAGCAAACAAGTAACGAGGTGCAATCAAATTATTTTCCTGTAAAATTATCAGATAAAGATATACATGAAGTAATTTGCTAGCAAGCTATTAAAGTCACATAAATTATACGCAAAAAATCTAAATTTACAAACATGTTACAAAAATGAAATGAATCGAATTCGTGATAAAAAAAATAACCGAGTAGATCGACATAATGAAATCGAGCTAACAACAAATCAACATCAAAAGATGTTCAAACTACTACGCAACGGAATCGTAATCGTTGATCCAATAAAGATTATTAAGAAGAAGAAAGAAAAACGCAACACACTACAGTGCAAACTACAAAATGCAAGTGGCAATCAAATACAGCGAAACATCCAAAAATATTGCGCATACAGTGGCCCCTGAGAAAGCAGCAATAGCTACAAACTTTGTCACGTTTTTCACTCAATTTGAAATGTTTTGTTTTGTTCTTATGTCGAAAGTAAAGTTGTAAGATTGGAGTCGTAAATGGATTGACGTTCATGACAAATTTTGCAGTTGTCTACCTTCCAAAAGCCTTGCAAACTGTTACGCTGATGCTAATTTTGCTATGTACCAATTGCTCCTTGGCGTGTTTGCCTTTCTCGAAAGATGTATGACTGCGGTTGTCGTGTTCTGAGTGCGAGCATGTGTGTTGACTGCTTGCAGGCTGGCAACGATTGGTTTCGTAGACGACCGCACTGGAACCACAGCATCTTTCATCACGTGCCAAAGGACGCCCGCATGTATTCACATCGTCAGAGGGAATGCTACAATTATCGGTCGTCTTTTTCATTTTAATTGGTTTCTTTTTTGAAACGAACCCTTTTTTTGGCATAACAACGAATGTCCTCCTGGGTTACTTTTGCGTGGTAGAAACTAGCGGAAAAGACACAGAATATTGCATTATCAAACATTGAACTCATGATCACGCGCTAATGAGCTGTAACCTGGACTAACAGAGGACTACTATTCTTTTTTTTCCATTGTGCATGAATCGGTACATTGTACACAAAGAAATACTACCTATTGGAAACCCTCATGCTCTGCTGGAGTTGAAATCTGATCTGCATTCCTGCTACGAATGGATATCAGTCCTAATCGTGTCTTTGGGAAACCTTTTCTCATTAATTACCGTAGTATACATTACGTGACACGCAATGCCGTGGTACAAAGTTTTATGCGAAGCAAATATGTAAACGATTCTAGAAAAGTTCGTATAACTAACGATCTATGAGATCGTGTCTAAAAACAATGGCTTATATCACTATGAACGAGGCGAGAAAACAAAATCTTTCCGCAAAGCAAGAATTGAAGAAAATCATTAGTTCGCCGCATTGTTAGCTGTGTCCGCTGAGCCCTTACTTACGATTATGCACACACGCACATAGCACAAACATACACTACCAGTTCGCTATATTACCAGTCACTGTATCTCTCCCAAAATGGATTCGGACCGCAACTTTGGATACCCGGAAGCAGTGAGTTTACTTCGTTCAATTAGAGTAGGCTCAATTGCACCATGTGTTGGAGCCAATTTTTTCCGTTTGACGAGATCATACGTTTCTACCAAACCAGTAACAACCAGAAGGAGGAGCTACTTTGTCAAAACAACCCGACAATCACACCACTTTCGTGCAAAGCAATTAGAGATGAGGTGGCTCATGCGTAACATTGACTCGACAGGGTTTCAGAAAAAAGCAGAACCAGTATGACAACCATGAACCGGCTTCGTTGTTACAATGCATCCTTATTGTGAGTTATATAGCATTGAATGCCATGTTAAAACGATTCAAAATGTTGATTTTATCCATTATCGTTGTGAAATTTTCATCATTTGGATCAAAATAGTCGCCCGAAAAAATGGTAAACAAGGGACGATGGTTTTCAAATATGACATTAAATTTTACACGATCCAGCCTCTGAATGAGCTTTTTTGCAGTTTTCTTTCAATACGTGTTCGAAACAGCTGTCAGTGCTGGCATGTTTTATTCAAGATACATACATACGATGATCCGGGCTGTTCTGTTATACGACTGTACTGTCATCTCTTTTCCATCTGGACACTCATCAATTTGAAACTGCATCATCCATCCACTATCTGTTTACTGCACAAGTAATAGTACTAAGTAAGTATCCGTGTAAGCGTCATAAGTATTTATAAATTAGCTAAAGCTGTAGTTACGTTATGGACGTAAATTGCAGATAGCCACTTGCATTAAAACAAATGTTTTCTGTGTTGAGACCCCCTGATATTTTGTTTTTTGGGGGAATACACTGTGTTGAAACTAAAATCGGGTCATGGAGACGCATTTGAAGTCTGGGGCTATAGCCAGTATATTGTTTGTTTACGTCCATTAGCTCGCAGGAATAGATACTTTTGGCGAAAGCAATACTATAATCTCTTACACATTAATAAACTTTACGAGAATCGTATGATAACAAAACTTTACCGTAAAGCGAGCGATACATACTCATTTGGTGACTCGTATTATACTTTCTTTATGTTTCTAAACGTCTTTCCAGAATGCCAATCCTCTGCATAAATGGTACTTTCTCTGTGTTCTTTCTTTCTCGCTACATAAATGATACCAAACCATTACTAAATTGATTTGTTATCAACCGATCGATTGTGCGTACAATCGAACGGCTATCCTAACTATTTTTTTTTCGAAAATACGCTCTGTTCCTAGACGTCAAATTTTCATTTCTTTTTCTGAAGCAGTTCAAAACAATTTGCAAAGAATGACTTGCTCTGGGTTTTCATCAAAACAAGCTGAACTAAACAAACGAGTGAATTGTGGTTCTTCGCGATACGAATAAATTACACGCCTCATAACAATAATCGTCAGCGTATTGTTGCAAAAGTAACAAATAAGGATGAGTGATACCAGCACTAGTTGTCTGTTAAAGTTTCTTCCGCTTCGATCTTTTATTCATAACGATTTTTGGCACAAGTATGCAGAAATTAAAATCGATATCGATCGACTGGACGAAACTGGGCGATCTATTGATGGTACAATTGCTTTAAAAAAAGAGAAATCTACATTGATAGAAGTCGCCTGTAGCTCTTTCAATGCGTAAGTAGAAATTTGTGGGTTCAAGTGTTAAAAAGATTTCATTTATGCTTAATTTCTTTCGTCAGTCACTACACCGATGGCTCTGTTCCAGGCTTTCGATGCAAAGGAACCCTTCTTAACTACAATACAATGGAATCGTTTAAGCAATGCGACAAGAAAGAGCTTTTAAGAACGCAAGCAGTTAAGTTCTATCATGACCTCATGGAGCTGGAAACTATCACGAACAGCGCAGATTTAATATATTTTTTCTTACTCTCATTTGCGGTAAGTTTCCTATAACCAGTAACACACTCTGATGCGTGGCAATTTACGCTGCAGAGAAAAATTGAAGCTATAATTCCTTTTTATGTACCCATGCCAGGATCTAAAATGCTATAAGTTTTATCACTGGTTCGCTTTTCCGGCTCCCACTGAACTAATTTATCAATACGACGATGAACAACCCTTGTCTGCGCCCGATGCTGCTGAACATATGCGATTATGTATCGTTCAATTTCTGTACCAGAAGCGAACGCCAAATGAACCATTTTTTATCTACCATGTCAACGACGGCATAAAATTATTAGCCAAGTGCATAAACCATCACCACATTGAGGCCAATTTTCGGGAAGAAAAGTTAGCAGAATTATACTTCTGTTTTTACGATCCGTCTGGGCATTCGACTAAAACGCCCCTTAGTTGGCACGTGAGACAGTTGCTGACTTATCTAATGATAACATGGTATGATATGATAATTGTCCATTGTCTTACAATGTAAAGTAATGTACGCGTGATGCATGATCTCTCTCGCTCTTTCTCTCTCTCTCTCTCTCTCTCTCTCTCTCTCTCTCTCTCTCTCTCTCTCTCTCTCTCTCTCTCTCTTTTCTTTCATTTTCCCTGCACAGCCCTGCACTCGCTGCACAGCGAATAAAGTGCATAAGAATAACTGGCGCCACATCTAACGAACTTCAGTACAGCGGCATGACAATATGCCTTCCGAGCCATGGTACGGATGTAGATAATCTTGTCAACTGGGCTGGTTGGGAAGTAGATGAAAATGGGAAATATTTGCCACGTGTTTCTTCATTAGCGCAAAGCATGTCCCCGGAGAGGTAAGTGAGCAAGTGATAGATAGTGATACATTCATAGTGTAATGTTTATCAAATGGTTTATCATTATTTTAGCTTAGCGGAAAGTGCGATTAACTTGAACTTGAAACTCATGAAATGGCGTCTGATACCTTCCCTGGATCTGGACGCCATCAATAAATCGAAATGTCTTCTGCTTGGTGCTGGAACACTGGGATGTAATGTCGCTAGATCGCTAATGGTAAGTACTTCCGTTGTATTTTGTTCCCTTTGCTAGAAAAATTCAACAACCAAATTTCTCCACTGCTTCCACCTCTTAATGTATTGTATCTTGGCACTGAAGCCAAGCCGGAAGCCGGAAAACACTAGGTGAAGTGAAATTTTTGAAGAAATTTTAAAGGGGTTTTTTGTTGCTGTTTGCTTAACAATCTTGATCCGGCTTTGGAGCACTAAATAAACTACATACTTATGTTTCTAGGCTTGGGGTGTCACCCACATGACGATCGTCGATTGTGGACGTGTTTCCTTGTCCAATCCTGTTCGACAATCATTATACCGTTACGAGGACGCACTGCAGGGAGGAAAACCCAAGGCAACAACGGCGTCCGAACGATTGCGAGAAATCAATCCAGCGGCGGTAAATATTCAATCACCTTGAGGTTCTAGATGGGTACGGTTTTAATCTCTGTATGTTGATCGACAGAAAATCACCGGAGTTAGTATGAAGATTCCGATGCCCGGTCATCCCGTAAGCCAGGGAGATGGTGTTGCCGAAATACGAGACACACTGCGGAAGCTCACCGGTCTCATTCAAGAGCACGATGTGATTTATTTGCTGACGGACTCACGCGAAAGTCGTTGGCTTCCAACGATGCTCGGTGCATTTTACGGGAAGGTGTGGCCATCGTCGCAAGAAAGTAGTGGAGCGTTCATGTTTCATTTGAATTCAATTTTTGCTTTTCTATCGATTTTACTCCGAAAAGCTCGTCATTAATGCTGCCCTGGGATTCGATTCGTATCTGGTTATGCGCCATGGTTACAAAGCCACCGGTGATTCAGGCGGTGCTGAAATGGAAACCGAAACTATTGCCGCATGCCCAACCGGATTCCGTCGAATCAGTGGGTGTGATTTGGGTTGCTATTTTTGCAACGACATTGTAGCTCCGGGAAACGTAAGTTTTTTTTTACAATACTTCTCCATGTATGCTTTACTTGATGAGTAGTTTTTTTGTTTGTTCGGTTATAATTTCACTATCGTGTGAAGTGTTGTTGTCAGTTGATAATACATTTTTTTGTTATTTTCTCTACATATATTTTCAGTCAATGAAAGATCGTACACTCGACCAGCAATGCACTGTAACGAGACCGGCTGTTTCGAATATGGCTTCTGCATTGGCAGTAGAGCTGATGGTTTCGCTGATACAGCATGGGTAGGATTTAATATTATTCATCTTGTATTATCACTAATTTGTAAAGTAGGATCTTGTATTTTTTTTTGTAAAGTAGGATTATTTAAAAATGTTATAATTTGAAGAGTAGAGTAGTTAAAAATCTAAATCGTCAATATTGAGAAGCTGGTGTACGTTTCCAATTGAATTACCGCTATCTAGTACAATGATCTTTCGGAAGCAGTTCTAAATGTGTGTTTATTTCTCCCCCCAGGAATGCCCCAGCATATTATCGTATACCCAAATCTGATCCTCTGTGCCAGGAGCAAGAACCGGATGGTTTGCTAGGCATCATACCGCATTCAATACGGGGTAACATTGGCACGCTTCAAACAATGATAACCGCCACAGAACGGTATGCCAACTGTGTAGCGTGTTCAGCCTCCATTCTCAACCGTTACGCCTTTGATAAAGATGAATTTATCTTAAATATAATAAATGGAACGGAATCTCTCGAAACGGTGGCCGGATTGAACCAAATTATGTCCAGCATGTTTGACGAACAGGACGTAAAGGTGAACTGAATAAACTAAAGCCAACTAAAGGACTACAATTTTCTAATATTTAACATTTTTTTACGAACAGGTGTCACTAGACTTTGAAAGCGATTATTCTGACGACTCTTAAAGGACCAGCAAATAAGTCAGTATTCAATTTACGTGTCTTCTATCGGATTGCTTGATTGCTGCACCAATGGATGGGGTATTTTTTATGTTTGCGGCATGAATGTTAGAAAATAAGTACTTGAAATCTTCCTTTGTGTTTTGTTCACCCAATAAGTCAGCAAAAAATGTCAAAACAAAAAAGAATTATATAGTAAAGGTACGTTTTGTTACTGAAACTCTGCCATTTCAAATTTACGATGAAAGAAAATCATTTCAATCATGTCTAGAAGGTAACAGAAATGGCGTATATGCGAGATTGATTGGTTATATTATAGTTAGTTTTGGGTTCATATAGGGTGTGTTTGTAAATATATTTCTTTTTTATCTAAATATCTTTAGCTTTATTTCAAGCTGCATGATTCTCCTATACATGTGGTACTTTTAGTAAAGTTTTATCATTGTTATACGGAATCGGAAAACTCTTTAAGCTTAACACTGATTTATGCATCTTATGCAGGTACCGCTATAATAATGTCGGATAGTAGTAGATCATTTTAAAAAGGACATTCACATACGACTCATTTTTTTGGCAAAAAAATAGATTACGCACTCGGCTTATAAATCCCTTAAGTAGTTTAATGCTGGTAAATTCGATACGAGTGACACTTTAAAAAAAGTTTTCCCACAAAATGCTGACACCATGCGATACATGCAACAGGTTGTAAAATGTGCTGATGGCCTTCGTCTGCCATAACATGTACTTCAGACTCTGGAGGCAGCAAGAGGCCCACTTCATTCGAAATAAAAACACTATTTTTTGGATTAAAATATTTTTTTAGTATCTATTAAAGCAGACTTAACGCATCAATATGAATGAAGGGTCTGTAAGTAGAAGGAATTCCAACGCTGCTGCTATTTGCATCCAATTAGCAATAATTTGCATATTATTGCTTGAGGATGTTAACCATTTGGGTTGTAATGTTTGTTCTATTTTTGCATAAAGTTTGATTGAACTATTTCATCATTTGAGGGTTCATCTGGTCTATCGAAATAGAATGAGTTAAAATATTTGTTTTGAATTTAACTATACGACCACCACCTACAGTCTGTTAAATAACTATACGACCACTCGTTTTTTGTGAACAACACGAAAAGTTCAAGAGATAGCCAAAAGCAATGTTGAACAAAGATGTAACTTTTAATAAAATACATATTTCTATGATTTTTGTAAATTTTTCAAACCACTAAATGTTTTTTTCACAATGCTCAAAACTGCTCCCTGTAATATAACTATACTATATTATACCTACGTATATTTGAATTATTCAATATAAATAATCGTTTTAAAATTCGTTTCAAAATACCTGTAATTTTGAACGTACTCAAGCAGTGAACAGATATTTTTCAACGATTTTTATAAAGTTCAATGAACCTAGGCTCTCAGTTTTCAAGGTCAAAATTGGTAATTTTGGGTATTTTGATTTTTTTTAGTTTCTGGGTAGCACTTATTTAGTTCATTATTTTTTTGTTTTGCTGATAAATAACCTTTCTAAACATGTTTATATTGTTCTGGTTTAGTACTAACAAAATGTTCAATAAAATGACGAAAGTATAATGAAATGAAGCAATTTGTGGTGCAAGTATTTTTAAAATTCTATATCAAATCAGAATTTTTTTGTAACAACAAACCATTTTGTTTTAAAAATATTTGAAACGTTAGACAATCAAGGAAAAATATTTGAAAAACCATCCCCTGCTTCATTTCAAAAGCCCCGTCCACATTATACGATAGCGAAGCACTCATTACTGCGACCGAGCCAGTGCAGCGATGTGATGCTGTAAATTCGCTTATCGCCGCATATTTTGATATCATTCCTACTACTGCTAGAGATAGCCAAATCTCTATTCTTTTTTTTATTCTATTCAAAAAAAGAGTGGTCGTAACAGAACTATTATAGACTGCATAAGCAGGCAGGAAGAAACCTTATGACCTATACGGCCGAAAAAGAAGGATTTCTCATAATACATTGCAAAAAGGAAAAAAAAACAGAAACATTATTTTGATGTGTAATTGGATTCAGAACGATTATGAACACATTTCACGTCGATGCTATATTGTAGAGATAGACGATTTCATCGCGGGAAAGCAACAAATATCAACCGTAGAGCAGGAAAATAAAGTTATTTCGAATAAACGGATTGATTTACAGGATGCTTTTAAAGATCCTTGATGTTCCTTTTAGCACACCAGCAAGATAGGAAAGGAATTTTCTTTTCTAACTCTTTTCTAACCCTCCGCAAGAAGATGTCCATTACATTAAACCCCGTTCTTTATGTTTCATACACTACGTTTGGACGAGCGTTCACTGTTATCATATTATTGCTGTCTCACAATCACGATAGCACCACCATTCACGAGCACTTATATCGGCTCCTAGTTCATCCTAGGATTAGTTTTTCCCCCATTCCTATTTCGACATACAAACCTGCTGGCAAGTCGGCTGTTGTCGGGCTGAAACCATAAACGTAACCTTTCGTTATTCGAACCGACGTCTAGTAGAGGAGACGTGGCGATTCGCGTGACCTGGCCCAGAATTTCGGCAATGGGTTGTTGGTTGCTGCCATATTTGAACATCGATACGCACGCTTAATTCTCACGCGCAGAGCACACGACACGGCAATTTTTCTATTCTGCTCAACGCTTACTACGAATGACACACAGCTCAGTGCCGAATTGGGTGATTAATGTATCCCGAAGCTATCTACGCAACATGATTATACAGTCTGTTCCCAAGGTACGCCATACGCGGGTTACTTGTAATCACAGATAATCAAGTTTGGCTAACTAACTAGGCAGCTCAAGACAGATTTGAACTGTCACTAGTTTCGTTTATGAAGTAAAATTGGAGTAGGATCAGGATGGATTTTCCTTTTACAACGTTTCACAACAATTATTAGTTTGAATCGGATAAAGAGGCATGCAAAGTGCACTAAACTCAAAGGAACTGCTATGTGAATGTTATAAGTGTTAATGGTTGGATTAGGTTTTTTATCTACCTTTTGTTATCTTCAACAGAATGTCATTTTTAAAGTGACAAAACAACGAAAGTACCATTCCACAGAAATTGAAGGATTTTTATAAGAAATGCTACGAAATTAATTGCTTTAAGCATCGGTTAGCAATCAATCTTTTATTTACGTTAATATGGAACTTGTTGCGAACTGCTCTGTAAAGAAATTATAGAAGTTAGTGATAAGTGATTATAATGCATCACTTATAATTCACAAACTTCACACTTTCTGCAACAAATATGAATTTCGTCAGCTTTATTGATAATTTTAGTAGCCATACTGTGCTCAATATAAAAAAC
>JXWZ01006915.1:0-55119 GCA_000956215.1 Anopheles farauti No. 4 | reverse complement strand
CGTGCAAAACACACATTCGCCCGTAGCATTGGTATTT
This sequence comes from Anopheles farauti No. 4, assembly GCA_000956215.1. Classification (NCBI taxonomy): domain Eukaryota; kingdom Metazoa; phylum Arthropoda; class Insecta; order Diptera; family Culicidae; genus Anopheles; species Anopheles farauti No. 4. The sequence goes on along the minus strand of JXWZ01006915.1, from coordinate 55,082 downwards.
AATCAAAGTTTCATGTTTCGAATTTCGTAAGGGAGCGCCTTGCTCCGGAGCTGTCCACATCGATTCCTCCAATAATCCTTTCCTTTAGAGTGGTGTTTCGGTTTGTCTTCTTTTTTCGGTTTCGTGTCCCACTCCCAACGGACAATCTGTAGCCATTCTTATAGAGGACGGAAAGGCAAACACACGGAGAGTTGTCAATGGTGTTGTCGTTCCCGGCAACCGATTTCATTTCGAGCCGGGATTTTGTGTTTTCCGGGAGCCCCTTTGTTCACCTTTTTTTTTGTCTATCCTCGCGCAGGCACTCTCGTGCTCTTTGTTGTGCTGGAAGGAAACATCGCCACCCGCACATGGCATTTGTCGGCGCCCTCTGTTGCCAATTCCCTGTGCTTGAGGTTTGAATTTTCGGTATGCAAAATTTTTGCACCAGGAAAACTTTTCTGCCCTCGTTCGGGGACGAACAACATGGTAGGGAAGGAGAAAACTACATCGGATTTAGGTATGCTGTTCTTCTACAGGGAATATGAGTGTGTGTGTGTGTGTAAGAGAGAGAGACCGAACGACAAGCTGTTTAGGAACTGGAAGCGGACAAACTGTTACCCCCGAACCCGTTGTAATGCAGACGGGCCGAGTGCATCCGAGAGGGTAGACGGGAGGTTATGTCAGACTGTGTTCCTTGTTTCCTTGCGGTGATTTTCTCCGAATCCTACCGCGCGCCTCGAAAACATCAGATAAAAGCAATGTTTACCGATATCTATTCGAGCGTTTGTGTTCGTCTCGATTCGAACCACGATTCCATTGCACGGGAAGGAGTTTGAATTCGTACCCGAGAAGGTACTTCGCCCATGCATTTAGCACACACCAACTGCATTATATGCATTCGACCGAAGTAATTTAAACTTTCTCATTGGAACGGTCCCAGAGGGCAATGGTTGTAATCCGGACCGGTTGGCTGCGTCATACGTTTTGACTGGGAAAGTTGTCCCCGGACGACGTTAGCCTTTCGATGGAATGCGTTTTGCATCTGTCGATTTGCTTACGTATAGTGAACATTGATGAATTGAAATTTTCATCCCGAAAGTTGATAGAGAATCATAGATATTTAATTGGAGATAACAAAATTTTAAAAAACAAAATATATTTATATAAAAATACGTTCATGTTCTAAAACCGTCTTCTTAATTCCCACATCCACTTTAATAACCGATCTTTAAGTTCACTTTCTTCGCACTTTCTCGTTTAATGAGTTTCTAAAGCAAACGCAAACCGCTATGCGGTTCAAAGTGGTCTAACCCAAATCACTATGCAGCATCTGTGCAAATACACGCACCGACAAACAACCAACCGCTCGTAGCATACAAGAAACCCGAATAAAGGCAGCGTATCAAAGAAAATAAACACCAAACAAACTTGCTTTATCTCCGACAGCTTTAAGTTTGCTTCCAAAGAAAGTCAAACTACCTTCCCGTTGCAAGGCAGGATCCTCTCGGAAGGTTCCAGTTTGGAGTGTCTGTCCAAGGGATAAACATGCTGATTATATCATAAACTCTAAAGCCCTTCGCCCCGTCCCATCTTGTGGTTTTCAGCAATTTACACTCGACCAGCCGGCCATCGGTCAACCATTGTTCGGCTGTTCGGTCGTTCTGGGTTATTTGTTTGTTTGCCCAGCTATTTGATTATTTGCCATCCGGGGAAATATTTCTCCGAACCGCAACCGTCAAAGTTGCGCGTCGACTTTTGCCGGTGATGCAACACGCCTTGCCACGAACTTTCTGTCTCCTGCCAGCTGGTACCTGGTTTGTTTGTGTAAATATTGCTAGCATCGCAAATGATAAGAATGAAATTTTACCTACACCAGCAGGACCGATAGAAAAGATCATCAAGTGCATTTTCGTTATCAAAATAAATAGCAGTCAAACGAAACCGTCGGCAAAATAACGTCACATGTCTGCAAAAGTTAAACCAATCGTTCGGCAACCGATCCACCGGCGACGTTATGAGCGATAAAAATCGAAGCGGAATTTGTTCCACAATCGAATTGTAAATCGCTTCAGTGATTCGAGCGACGGAATGGGGCACTACACTTCGAGGCAAGAATTTTCAATCGCCCGCTAAAGATCAAATGTAGTTGAATAGTTTTCTCAAGCCCTTTGCGAATGATCTTTCGAGACATGTAAAAATAATATGAAAAGCATGAAAAGAAAACGAGACGTCCTTCTACTTTGCTGAATCGTTCCCTTGGTTGGTGGAGCGGAATATGAAATAAGTTTTCGGCCACTACAAAGCGCCAGGGAGAAACTCTGTTGGCCCAAGCATATCTTTATTCATAAATTTACTTTACGTTCGCGTTTTGCTTCGCGCAATCGATTGGTTGAGATTGTGAAACATGATGCAGCTTTGATGAGACAGCTAGTTTGGGAGATTGGCTCATACTTGCATGGTAATCATTTATGCCCATCAAATCACTCTAGAATAATTCAATTTTAAAATTTAATTTAAATACATAGCTGTATATATAAATATATGTAAATACAATGCTTCTTTTATAATAATTTGAAAGGAATTTTTATACTTAAAAAAGATTAAATAGTCTTTCCAACGCAACACTTCTGTCCCGTCGCATCCAGTTCCGGTTTGGCAGATTCTCTTCGACAATCGATTCATTCCAAAACGCATCCGCCAATGCACATGGCCAATGATTAATTAATTAAGTTTTCCAAATGGATTTATGAATAATGAGCAGCTGTCAGGCAGCTGACGGCCGGTCGGTGGAAAATTAAACGAACCGTAAAGTGAGAGACAAATGCGCCTCAGGAACAGAGATCTCGTAAAATGCGATGCTGGCCCGGATCGGTTCATTGTGATATTTTAGTTCAACGTTTCGCATAAAAAAAGAAACGTTCTGCATGTTTCACTTAATGGAACCGTAAAAGGGCTGAAAAAGGCAGCACAGACTTCTTAGCCCCTTCCTCTTGCTCTCGCTTCTCAATTCGTTCCAGAGATAAAAAAAAACTCCTAACTGCACCGATAAGGCCACCACCGAACCTGTTGTCGGTGGTCGGTGGTGATGATGGTGAAAAATGACAAAAATTTCCAATCACATCACGGAAATTGGTTTTCATAACATCCGGTTCGTCCGGCTGTCCGAGGAAGAAGGCAAACGGTTAAAGGCAGGGAGGCCGATGCTTGAAAGCGAAAATCAAGTAGCAGCAAATCAGAACACACTGCTTCTTGACCATTTCCACCTCGGACTGCGACGGCGAACGGGCTGCGGGCGATGAAATGATCACTTTCCTGTCCGCATGATGCGAGGGAAAAACGATGATGAAAAGCGGGAAGCGAAAACTCCCGACAGGAGTGCAGGAATGTCCCGCACGATAGGCTCCGGATGCTGGTGCTGCTGGTGCTGTGAGAGAAACAAAGCAAAAGCGCCATCAGAAACCGACCGGTTGGACCGACTGGAGACTGTTTCCTTGGAAAGCATAACGAATGCCGCACCGAAGCGTCGCATTGCTGCCGGCTATTGAGGTTTTCTTTCTGATGCGCGATGGTCGCTCGAAACCGTCTGTTTTTTGTCTTCATCGTCCGTCACAACTCGAACCGGAGGACAATATTCTGCAGAGAGAGAGAGAAAGAGAGAGAGAGTGTTTGTGTGCGTGTGTGTTGCATGTCATTCCCTTTCCGTTGTAGGAACCTTCCTAATCAGTCTTTCGCTACCTTCCCGGTGGTTTGAATCGGGGACGTGCAAACAAAAAGGTCCTGTTGGTGAAAAGTCAAAAGAGTGGAGAATTTTCATCAAGCCTGTCCATTGTAAGCCAGGCAAGCATATTCAATAAACTCGGTCGTATCCGCTTTCCTCGTCAGTCGATGAACTGGACGGAAATTGAAAGATTGGTGGCTTGGGCGAGAATATCGCTTAGTGCGTTTTATCTCTCTCTTTCTCTTTCTCTCTCTGTCTCTCGTTGAATGAAGAGCGAATAATTTCACCAATTTATTTCAGAATGTAAAACTGTTGTAATGATAAACTCCATTCGCCAATTTGATGCAACCTTTAAGCCGCTTTATGCAACATGTGCTTCCAGGCGAAAGCATGTCGAAGCCTTAATGGGTCCATCCCTTCAGGCACCAATGCATTTTCATCTCTCGGGTGACTTTATCTAATATTTACACCCTGGTAAGAAATTGATAAGACACTGCCACTCACACACTTCGAAGAGGCCTACAGCGACCGGCAAAACCTGAAGGAACGTTGGCAACGGTACGGTCATTGACGTCGGTATGGATGTTCCACCCAGGACCACTTCTCGATTGGAAAACGATCATAAGCTCGGACGACACAGCCAATGGCAGGCGGATGGGGCTAAAAATATTCTTTCTCTACTCTATTATCCTCCCTGCACACGCTTCCTACCGAAGCCGGCTTCATTACTCCACCATTCCGCCCAGAGTGTCCTCTTCAATAGGCCCAACGAGGCTTTCTTCAATATGCATGACCTCACTGCATGACTTGGCTGCGGAATGACGCCTTCACGTTTCGTAACGTCTTGTGTAACGAGAAGCGAGCAAATCGAAAGAAAGTCAGCCTTCGTGTCAAACGGCAACGGCACATGAAAGGGATATTTTCCCATCCCATCCCGTCGTGTACCCTTTGATGTTGATGTAACATAATTTGTAAGAATAATATTCCTTTCCGGTGCCGGGCTGAGGTGGAACTTCATTTGTGACTTTCTCAACCGTGTGGCACAACGATGAAGCCTACCCGAACCATATTTCGTCCGTGGGAAGCCTTAAATATTCAAATGACTCAATCAACGAACGCAGGAACATTTATGAATTATCCCTTCGGAACAGTGGGTCCGGGGGTGGCTTTTCGAAGGGGAAAAAAGGCATCATTAATCAATATTCGTGTGGTGGCAAAATTCAATAGCGATTCGTAAAGGCTCGTTTTCCCAACTGAAGTTGTTTTAATTCAATGCACTTTCACGATTGGCTGTGCCCAACGGTAACTGCCGCTTGTGTTTGTGGATTTGCAGTACCACTGAAAAGCATTTCTATCCCATTCTGCATAAAAATGAACCTTTTTGCCTATATTAACTCTATTGACTTCTTTGGCAGCAATCCGATTCATTCCATCCCGTGCGCTGGAGCTAAATTGCATTCCCCAGCAGCGTTCAATAGACGCCGAATGGTCAGTTTTCTATTAGCGATATGCTCCACGGCTGCCCGCTGCCATTCGAGCAAACATTCAATGGTCGTAGTTGATTGAATTTTTCATCGAAACCCCTCGATGGATGGATGGCCTGAACGAGTTCACCTGCGCGCGGCTGGTTTATCGTGTAATTTCATTCGATTCCTTGGCTTTTGCCGGACGGCTCAATCATCAATAACCATCGCTACGATGAGTGGGTGGATTTATTCATCGACTCTAGCATTATTGTACGCACGCAGCAGACCGCAGCAATAATGAGCCAAAGTAATAAGGCAGGCGAGTGGTGCTTGAGCCCGGCTGAAAGAATCGAACACTTCAACATTCAAATTATACGTTATTTTTTTCCACCCAGCGGTGGATCTGAAAAAAAAACCCCATGTTGGGTGCGATATCACCTCGAACACTTCGGAAAATGATTATTGTATTTGCGCACATCCCGGCTAGAGCCATATGATCCATCGTTCAACAATTTGTCAAACATTATACGACTCAATTGTTGCACAACCAGCAGCGCTTCCGGTAATAATGTTTTCATAGTAATTTATTCCGTACCATCGGATCCGTTTCGAGCCGCAAACCATTCTGGCGTAATCGATGGCAAACATACACGATCGGTGCTGGACCGGATTGTATTTTAATCGCTTCGTATAGCCCAACGGACGTGCGATAGTGATGGCAGCTCAATTGACCCCTGTCACATGGCTTAATCATGTTCGTAATTGTACAATTTTCATCCTATTACATCCTATTCACCGCGTTTGGGCTATTGTAATAATAAATATTGGGCAGTGATTTTTGGTGGTAAGTGGTAGTTACAGTGTGGGACGAATCGTAATATTTTTTGTTTTTGGGATCGATGCTTTCGATGTTATGAGAGGAAACTTACAAGTGTGTTAATTTCTTTATTCACCATCAGAGGGCGTTACACAATCAAGATATCCATGATAAAAATTTCCGAGAGTTCACCGATTTTTTATACGAAAAATATCAACCAGCTTTAATTTTCCATGATACGACAAATATCAACTAGGATTAATTGTTATAAATTTTTCTACTAGATTGTGGACAGCTGGACCTACATGCGTTTAAAAATAAATTGTAATACATTGATATTTACGTTGTTTATTTCCAGTTCATCGGCACACAAGTGTTCCTTTTTCTGCTCACCGTCATCGGTTCCGCCATCCTACTCGACTACTCGACCATGAACTCTAGCATCCAACCACTGATACGCGAAACGATGCTCCGCTTTATTGTCACCTCCGAACATCCGCACTCGTCGGCCGCCCTCAAGCTGATCCAGGAGAGTGTAAGTATTCGCCTAGAATACGCTGGCTCAGGAAAAAAGCACTCTGCTCAATCTCGCATACAATCGACACACAAATGGAAGCGTTTAGGTACGCCTTTCCTCTCAAGCTCACCCCGTTGCTTCATTAATCCATTATTGAAATCAAACACGCCGTGCGCCAGCGAAGCGTCGTTTCAGCAAAGCTTTCCCGCCGTATTTGTTCCGAACCCGGACAAGACGCATTCCCCTGTGGGATACGGTGTGAGGCAGAAATTAATTCCGAAATACGATCATTTAATGGATATTTGTTTAGCACAGCGTAACCCCAGCCCTGGGTGGAATCAATCCGAATCAATGACTCATTGACGCTGCGTTGTGCACAATTATCTCTGCCATTGTGCCGCCGGAACGCTCAATTTGGACTCCAAGCGTTGGTTTCAGTTTCGTTTCGGTAGAGATGCGACCATGAGTGTGGGACCATTTCTATGGTTGATCAATCAATGTGAAGTTTGCAAAGGAGAAATGTTTCGAAAAGTAGTTTTCAATTCTACCAATTAAATTTGTGATAGCTATGATAGATTCGATTGTTCATTCGAAGAAGCCTCCCTGTATTTACTCGAATAGTATTCCGAATAAGCATCGTTTCAAATGTTTCCTATTAAAACTGCTTCCCGTATTCACTCCACTGAATGGGTTCGCTTTCGATGCATGGCTTGGTAGGAGGACATTTAAACTTTGTGTATCATTTTACTTCCCCTCAATCGGTTACAGGTTGGTTGCTGCGGTGCCGATGGACCGAACGACTACATGATGATGCGCCAACCGCTTCCGCTCGAGTGCCGTGATACCGTCACCGGGAACGCATTCTTCAACGGGTGCGTCAACGAGCTGACCTGGTTCCTGGAAGACAAATCCATTTGGGCCGCCGTTATGGCGATGATTCTGGCTGCCGTACATGTAAGCGGGCACGTTCCTTGATGCGAGCAACTATGCTTATAACATGTTTCTTTTTATCTATTTTCTCGATTTTCGCAACTGCAAGACATGCAACGCCGTGCTGGGAATTGTGCTCGTGCAGGCGCTGAGACGTGAGGAAGAAGCCATGAACAGACGTTAAGCGATCCGGTATTCCCTTTTTTCCACGAGATCATCACTGACATCAACACAAAAAAGACATAATCCAAATCCAGTACCAGGAGCATAGAGCTATGACAACCATGGGAGGGAATTTTTTTTTACTGCAATATGTTAACCGACAGTGAAGCCAACATTTACGCTAAATTTACATCGCCTTAAGAAACTATAGAGTAATCAAACAATGTCAGCAATTTCACACGTTTTTCGTAAATAAATAAAAGTTAGGTTGTAGAGAAAAAAAAACACTCCTACCTTTTACATACGAACCAGTCCAATCCAGCTGCCTTATAACCCCCGTTTTAGGTGTTTTTTGAGCATTAACATATTGTATCAAGATTAAGCCAACCCACACAGAATTATAGAAACTTTTTCAAACTCATCGCAGCAGAAAATGCACCTCTACTCCAAAAATATTGTTCCCTTTCCACAGAGCTTTTGCTCAACCGAGCAAAAAACAATCCCGGCCTGTAAATCCTTTACAACCCGAAAACAACTCGTATTTCCACGCGGTGTCTACGAACCGGCAGGCTAATATTGTAGGTAATAATTTGCATAATTTTTCCTCTCCTTCACACACACACACACAAACTCGCCCATACACCCGTCTTCTTTCTTCGAGGTTTGTTGTTTGTCGACCAGATCACACCAGATGTTACTGAGGTGAGAGGATACACAGGGCGCACAATTTGCATCTTTTTGCTGGTGATTCTTTCTTGTGGTAAAATTTTCCCACACAGCGACGAAAGTGTTAGCGAAAGTGTTCGTGTTCGCCCTTGCGCCCGGGACGGTGTCAGAGGATGTACGGAAAAGTCACTTCCCGAAGGTCACACGGCGCACGGAAAGACAAAGCGTGTTAAGGCGTGTTCGTATTGTTTCGGATCCGGGACGAGTTTTGCTGCTGGCGAAGGTGGTTTGATTTGCGGCACATTGTGTTCGCCTTCCCTTTTGGGGGGAAAAGTGCGTACGGTTTAGAAACTCTTTTCCCTTGCCAACGTGCCAATTAACGAACCGTTCAACACTTTGCCAGCGGCGTGCGGTGAGGTGGAAAGCTACCGACATCAACATTTTATCCCTAAAGTGGATTTAAAATATCAATTGTGGGTTTGAATAAAATATGAATGTAAAGCCCTGTCGGTGATGCATTAAAAAAGAATTGCTTTGTGAGTTTCAGGATGGAATTGATGGAAAAAGAAAACAACGTATGTTGGAACATGAAGGAAGAATTCCGAACTCTTTAATTTTAAATTACTATTATTTCTCATAAAACCACACTGCACGCTGTTTCCCCTTACAACTAGAAAGCTCACCACCATCGCAGCAATATCACCTTTCAGTGGAAATTGTTTGCACAATTGTGACATACACATACATATCAACCAAGCGAGACGGAGAAGTTCGTTGCCACCGGCGTGTTATTAAAACCACCATCCCAGACAAAGTTATTAACTTCCATTGAGCTTCCAACAGGCTTCAGCCACTACAAACAGCACGATCCACGCTGGCGTGCATTTCTCGCTTGGGAAGGATGAGATGGTTTTAACAATCTTCCATTTATCGCACGGCACACACACGCTTCGTTATGGGAGAAGGTGAAGAACCTCATTAAAAGCTTGTACATTCGCAATGCGCTTTACGTTCGAACCAACCTGGTTCTGTGGACGACGAGAAGTGAAGATTCTTCGTAGACGTGTGCAAGCGTCTAGTGCGACTTTTGTAATCGCTCTCCTATCGCAGCCGTCGTCATCGCCCGAGACTGACCTATATCTACTCTGTGTGTGTGTGGGTGTATGGGTGAAACATGGACGAACGTCGATAAAAACGTTTGAACGACTTCGAGTGGAAGAAAGGTGGAAGAAAATATCACACGAAACGATCCAATCTTGCCGGGGTAAGCTTGTTTGAAGTAAAATGTCGGTGTAGTCGGTGGTCCTATTGGCTATGCATGTCACGGTACGATGTGAACAGCGATTTTATTTCAAACCGTGTCACACACTCGTTCAGGTTGTATGGGTGAACATTTGGAATTTTATTTATTTTGTTAATTTTATACAAAAATCCCAATACAAAATTATACGAAAGGAAATTAAAATTAAAGTATAATCTGGAACCATCTGATATCAGATTTCTTTACGATCATTTCAGCACTCAACAGCAACACCCATTTCATGCTATTTTGCACCAATCATCACTTATTCTAATCATGAAAACATCTACCGAAATGCGTACAGAAATTAACGTAGCAGCGCGATGGCGATACCAAAAACGCAAACCCAAATTAACATTCTTCTCGTTCATGTCGTGCTTTTACGATCCTTCAGCAACTAGATTAGGCGGCTGCTTCTTGCCCTCGCTTGCTTGTGGTTGTTGTCTTCTCGTTTGCCGAAAAAATTTACATTCAACGCGCTTCCCATTCCCGCAAACATTCGCCAACGCAACCCGCACGCGTCCTCCAGATCGACCGGCGCCAGTTCCCGAGAGCGAACACGCAAACTTTTACGATTTCAACATATAATGTGCCGTTGTTGTTTTTTTTACCACCACTTTCGGTGGTAACGCGAAAAAGGCGTACAAAATAATGCACTTTGATGGGAAGCTGTAATAAAATGTTATCCTTTGTGGTGTCCTGCACCCATGCGGTTGGTAGCTTTTGTTTTGCTTTGTCACGGTAAGGCGTTCCCGGGTGTGTCAGTGCGTGTAGCCCAACACACATACAAACATGTTGTCATGCGTTTTCAGCAGTGACATTGTGCAAACCATCTCCGGGGTTACCACCGGAGCGAAACAAATGAGATTCTCACCGGAAAACATCATAAAACCACAAAAATAATATAAATAAATAAACGCATGTAAAAGCTCAAACGGCATGTAAAAACGCGGCGCAGCTAAGATATAAGAGTATAAAATTATTATGCTTGGCTGTAAAATTACTCCCACCGTTTGCCGCGGATTGCATTTTCACGATTTGATAATCCTACATGATGCTATCAACGGTATTTCCGAAACGCATGGATGTCTTATTTAGCGTACGACCTTTTTTTTTTGTTTTTGTTTCCTGCAATCGTCAAAATGTAAACCCAGTCGCTATATTTTATTACTTCATTTAATTATCGCCTACCACGACCGAGAGAGATGATCCATTTGCTAATAACATGTTTCGTTAAATTAAGATACAATATTTTTACCACATCCGTTCATGGGTCAATTACGAAAATTCAACAATTTGCTTTCATTTATTCAAGCACTTTTCTTAATCACACTGTCGAAAGTAAACTTAATAATAATTATACTTCCTCCATTGCTATTCAATAATGGGCCAGGTTCTTTTCACGCAGATTCGGGCAGGTCATATTATATGATGGTGAGAATGCTTTTGCGCATGAAAGTGAAAAAAAAAACTGTCTCCAGAATCGAGGATGCAAAATTGAAAAAGAGGATTACGGTGGAAAGATTAGGTCGGGCTACGTGACGCATACGTGAGAGTGGCTCGCCTAAAGCTCCCGGGGATATGTTTCAATTATCGTGATGAGGTTAGGTTTCTGGCACGCCGATATTATGGTCCAATATTCGGCGAGCCGGTAAGGGTTATGATCCGTTGCCTGAAGGTGAGTGTTTCGAGGTGAATACGAGGAAAAATATGCTTTTTTCTGTTTGATGTAACGACTCACGGTCAATTTATTACGAAATTGATATTTATATAAATACTTCTTATTTGTATTCTTTTGATAAACTTTGAACGAAGCTACAGGCATTTCGAAAACATTTATTTTCAATTTAAAACCGGATCAAGCTAATCACACAATTCGACAGGCTTTCAGTTTGATTGCATCGAGAGTAGGATCAAATAAAGTACACCGTTTGCAGCACTCGCTAAGCACTCTACTATGCGTATTACAAACCCCCTCTTGTAGAAAAGCATCAAAGATCGTTGAAATGCTAAGCCAAGTTACCTCCAAGCATCCACGATCCATTATCCAATCGATTTCAACCACTGCCCGCATTGACGAACCGAACCGAACCGTTGTTTCCGCCGCAATTCCTATTAACTTCCCTAATCCTGGCCGGTGGTGCGATTTGCTTTTTCTTCACACTTTAATCCACTGATTAATAGCGAAATCGAGGCGAACACGCGATTGGTGGCGCGCACGGTGGAAAAGTTCTTCGGATCGATTTTGGCACGCTGGAAGTGTCTTGCTCTTCTTGTTCAGAATCGAAAGAATGAGAAGTTAGCAGCGACAACAACAACAGCAACAAAAACCACCATTTGCCATTTGATGGCATTCTAGCCTGGTTAGCAGCAGGAGCGACGAAGAGACGGATATGAGTGGTGTAGGAACCATCCGAAAATACCAGAAGACGTTCATTCCCTTTACCCACCCTTGCTGGGATCCCCTCCGGAGCGGTCCCGTCTCGGTACATTGTTGAACGAGCAGCAGACGATGTCCTCTAATCGGAAAAACTGTCATGCCTCGTTGTTCACTTTAAACCACGGGTAATTTGTTCGCCTCCTTATCCTTTCGGGCCCCAAGAGAGCACTTCCCGCCGCGCGAAGGAGCCAACCGCCCAAGGCCACCCAACGACAAGGCACGAGACGGATGTTTTCCACTCCTACGGCGACGCCATTGCAAGGAAAAACTTTCGACGAATTTTGCACCGGCTGCTGCTGGAGGGTTGAAACGGTGGATGTCTAGGGGGAAAAAACGAAGCACCGGAAACACGAAATAGCAACCCGGGTCTAGAGGATGTCTCCTTTCCCGCGCTAGGCGATGAGTCCGGTTGCGCGTGACAAGGACGAAATTCTCCACCATCGAAAGATTAGTCTTGCTCGATGAAAGATAACTTTCGTGACGGCCAAATCTCGTTATTTTGGTGGGGATGTTTTCTTCTTCCTTCTTCGTGCCACACGCTTCCCCACAGACAAACGAACACTAGAGATGAATGAAGTGGTTTTGTCGTTTTTCCGTCTCGCGGCTCGGTGTGTGATTCGATTGTGTCCTTTACCGGAGCGGATCGAGTGGATGACGTTTTGGGTTTTTTTTTTGATTTGCACGAAAAATTATCACCAAAGCACGGTGTGGATCGAGTGTGCGCCGAGTGGGTTTGCCACTGAGTGCAAAAATCGTTTAAATCAAGCCGAACCATTTCGCGAGATACGAGTATGAAAAATTATCCCCATCCGGGCTGGCGAACGTTCTCGGGCACTCGGTTCTCGGTTGCCCCTAAGCTGCAGCGAGCAAAATGGAGAGGAAAACCAACCGACCCGTGGTTCGAGAAGCACGGAGTTCTTGTGACAAATTAGAAAGGAAAGCGAAACAAGCGCACAACGACGATTGTCGCTGTTATCTTTCACGTGGGGAGTTTTCCCTGTAAGCCCTCTGTCTTCGTTCTAATGCTGTAATAGTACATTACATCCGCAAGAAGCGGTTTGTAACGCTGAAGAAGCGGATTTTGTGCTGATACAAATTAATAATAGAAGCAAGCTCGGGGTTTTATTGCTATTTTTCCAATTATTTATTTACCAAAGTCGGTTGGATTTGAACATTACACAAACAGCACTGTTTGCATACTTTCAGGGGTAAATTATTACGATTATTTCACAGTTTCATGGAAGTATACTATAGCTACTACTATAGACAAAATGTATTATAAAATCAAACAAACGGCAATTTATGGTCTAAAATAACCCAAAATCTGCTGTTTCTGACAAAAAAAAGAATATAAAAAGCCACCGTACGCCACTTTATAACAAAGGACCAGCGATGCAGGGATCCGGAAAATGGACGCTTTTGCCGATTGTAGTATATTTAACATCACTTCCGGCGGCAGAACCGCGACCAATTAGCAGCACTCTCATTAAATCCGACGCAGTCAGCAAATACTCAATTGCCTTGAAAGTCATATCGAATTTCTTGCCGCAAAGCAACGTCGACGTACCGACGCAGCACGTCAATCACAACTCGCACCACGAAGCTTCTCGTGAAGTGGCCTGAACTTCAAACGCATACGCCCACCGAACGTGTCGTGACGTGGTGCAAGAGTGCAAAACAGCATTAAATGTATTATCGGTATCGCATTACCAGGCCGCGTTCGGTAGGCCAAGCAGTAGGTCAACTACGCCGGAACGGAAGACACCACTTGAATCATATTATTAGTGGCCGTAGCCCGGGAAGCGAGGGTCGAGCGGAAAAATGCACCGGACGAAGTGTCTTCACCAACCCCGCCTGAGTATTGAGGTCACGGAGAGGTTGTCTCGGGCTCAAGAGCAGGACAATCGGCGACGATGACGGTGTGAGCAGGAAATTGCAGTTCAAATGTCAGCCCCAACGCCGTACGAAGCCTTGCGCGCTCGAGTGACAGCTTAATGGTACAGGTTGGCCGCTTCTACAGCCCGGGAACGTTTGAACTTATTAGCCCCGACACGGCAACTGGTAATTAGTGGGTGCTGAGAAGGGGGGTTTTATTAAATGTAAAAATTATTATGATGATTAGTACGAGTTTCTGGATAGGGTATGTCGAGCTCCAACGCATTAAGGCGGTTTCAGCGGAACGGTTGAATAATTAAATTGAACTTTCTTACAAATGCTGATGCATTCTAAAACCATTTGAAAGTTATAAAACATTGCAGCGGTTTCAATGGGTTTATGCACAGTTTAAATCATGGTAGGTGGTTCTCAACTCTTTCTTTACCATTTGCAACGCTTCCAAGCTGATTCACTTCCATTTCAGATCGATAAAATGTTACTTAATTAACTCGTAACCTTTTTGTTACTGACTCGTCTTTCAATTAACCACAGATAATGTACACGACAACAAAGACACTTCGAATGAAGTGTTTTTATGCAAATCGTTCATACTCGTTCCCCTTCTCCGCTTCTGTTCATACCAAAGAGTAGAGCTATTGATGTTCGTTCGGGTACCACAACCCAGCTGCTGCCTTCCGAGCGAACGGCTCACCAGCATCCATAATGACACGTTTGAAACATTGACCTCACTCGAATGCATGCACGCTTCCGTTCGGACAAACATAGAGACATCCTTCGGGCCAGTGGATTCGCTTCCTCCAGCTTATTCGGTTGACCGCGCGGTTCGATCGGTCCGTGTCTTTCGTCCATCGATTACCGCTCGATCGCACCGTAGTGGACCGCTGGGAAGGAAACGGTGTGTAAATATGGTCCGGCAATAAATTTCCTTCCAGCCCGAGCGAAACCATCACACAAATGGTCGATGAGCGTTTGCCCGTTGCAGAAGACAGTGTCCTGTTTCGGGGAGACCCAAGCAGTAGACGAGTTTGGGCACGTGTTAGTTTTTCCAAGGCTTTGAAAATAAAACCTAACCCTCCATCCAAACCGCTCCGGTCACGGTGGATAATGTCCTTTGCCCGCACTCTTCCAAACTATATTTGCTCTCTCACTCTCTCTCTATCTCTCCTTCTCACGCTTTCTCTAGATAAAGCATCTGGAATGGCTTATTTCCGCAGCTGGTCCACATTCCAGTCCCCGTCTTGCTGTCCGTCTTGCAACCGCCACGTACAAACAGGTGCCCAGAGTCGACGCCATTAAATTATACAAATAAAACAACATGCGCTATTTGCATTTTACATTTAGTGTCGTCGGGCACTGAGTCGTTGTCGGCAGCGGGATGAACACTAATGTCACCCCGGATCCACCGTCCCCACTCTCTACACCTTTCACAAGGATTCGTTCAGGACCTTTGTAAACCCTTTACCTATCCCATGTACCCTCAGCAAGCAGGTGATGATTTTACTCCCTGAACTTTGTACAACCAACCAGCCAGCCGGCCGGCCGGTCAGGAATGCAGGTGAAACCATTCCGTTCCGGTTTCGGAACGCTTCCGTGCGCTGGACGGTACTGGTGATAAAATAAAATAGAGTGGAAATTGCTTTTATATTAAATATATTCATCTTCCCTTCCTTTCCCCCTACGATCCATGGATCGCTAGATCTCGTCCTTACGAGCTGATTTTGTGCTACAGCTTGCACAAAGTACGGGCTTTGGCGACGATTCGATCCGGATGCAGCTGCTGATGAAGGATAAATCCTGATTCTGTGTGGAACAACAGCATGTGCTGCTGCCATGCAGATGATTATGTTAGTAATTTTAACTTTACCCGCAAACAACTCTCTGACTCGTACAGGTTCGGTAAATGCACGGGAAGCACACGGTTATACACTTAACGATCTGTAATTTGATTCGGTAGCTTTTCTTTTTTGATATATATTTGACAGCAATTTGTATGAACATTCGATGAAATGCGAAGAAATTCTATGAATTTTTAGTAGTTATTTTTCTGCTTGAAAATAGCGTATGGGGAAATCCCTTTTTCACATCTTAGTTACCATTGCTTCCCTCTAACCACAAACGTGCCTGATACAAATATTGCAACATTCATTATTCACTGATGGAGACGCCTGGTAGAATGTAAATTATTCCCAGTATTAAACACCTACACTGTTTTGCAACATTTCTCGTCACGTTTGCTGCACCTCAAGCGTTGTCAATAGATATTGATAAACTTTCAGATTTATTGCTTCCAAAACAAATTTATAAGCAGCAATCTGGTTGCAGCACGTTACATCGTAGCCACATTCCACGCATGGCGTTCGGTAATGTTTATGATACACATTTGTGAAACACTGTCAAAATTCTCCACACGCAGCGCAGCTTCACAAGCACGCAGATACAGTTTCATACCCTGCAAGGCACGTGGTATAGCACAACAATTAATGCACTTTTAATTACGACGCTCCTGTCCTATCCTGCCCGAGCGCCGTTCCCAGTGATGGGTTGTTGGGTGGTTTTTGTTTAATGTTAGTGGCTGTGTGAGTATTTTTGCTGTTATTTTTGTTGTTGTTGTCGTTTCTTCCACAACCGCTTCCATTGCGCTAACCGAACCGTGCAACGCTTCATTAAAAATCAAATTACTTTTAATGCTATTGCTCGTAATTATGTTGATGGTTTTAATGCTTCCCCGAGCAGCAGGGATTCTTGGGTGCATTCACCTTCGGTTGGTAGCTACCAGGTGGAGCTGGTAAGAAGATATTGGTTCTTCGAACCGTTTCGAAACCTTTTTGGATGCGAAGAGCGGCTTGCTCGAAATGAAATCGATATTCCCGTAGAGGTTAGTGAAGAGATTTTTCCGAGTATTTTATCGACGTTGAAAATAATTTCTCTCGCGTTCCAAGTCTATGCTGAAAATAGTATTCATATGCTTACATTTATATTCCACTTATCAGGCTACGTAATGCAATTTTATGTGAATCGGTAAAGTATACATGCAAAACCACCGCATGGTGGTTTATTTGGTTTCATTTACCTCCCTGAAAGCCGATCAAACATAAGGCCAAATCCTATTAACAGCGAGAGTGACTAGCAGAACCACACATGGGTAGGTACACGTTTTTTTTATCAGCTGCTCTCATTCAATTGCTTTCTGTTTGAAATGAAAAAATATTGCTGCAAGAATGAATGAATGCTGTTACGTCAAACTGATAATCCTTCATGATTTAATGCAAACTAACGACCCGTGCACGAACAAACACGTGCTGTAAAAATTACATAAAATTGAGTCAATGAAAGGAAAGACGTTATAGTATGTATTGAATGTTGTTGTGAACTGTGAAACATTTCGTAAACAATTTAAGCGATGGGTGATGTTAACCACTGAAACAATGCAGTACCAAACGCAACCTTAAAACACTTCAAAGGACGCCCACGAAAACGTGTAAAATTGTCCGTCAAAATCCGTTTACAAATACTACATTTTCAACGCGACCGATGGATCTAGCAGCGTCAAATGGTACGCGTCGCACTGGATTTGACGTGCGATAGATTCGCTTACAAACGAAACGCTCCAAAGCGATCGATTAGGACCTCCACCGCTCAAATAGGCGTTCCGACGGGCGCGTGAGGAGGCTAATTCTCTTTCATGGTGCAGACACTTCACATCAAACCCCCTCCATTGAAAGTTAGTTCGCCCACCGGAACGCGTAAAAACCAGCACCTGGCATGGTGGAGGTTGGATGGCGAGACGAGAATGCCATCCAACGCCCTTTCCACGCGGCGTATTGATTACGATCGCCCTCCAAAACCCGCTCTCGATCGGTTGGCCGGTCCGCTGCTGGAAAGTGTTTATAACGTGACACACCTGTCGACGGGGTCTCGAAACGCAACCGCCAACCCGGTAGTCCCGGTAATGATATGCCACGAAAATCAATTTCAACCGGCTCAGGAAATTCGAACCGAATGCGCTCGATGATGAACTGCATTATTATGCAGCCCATTTACTGCAGTCTGCCGGGCGGGGCAAGTGTAGGGCTTCTCACCATCGCAAGCCTTAGAGTGCCAGTACCCGTTTGACGGTTGGCTCCGGATGCCTTTGAAGGGTGCTTTGGTGCCGGTGGCTTAACGCGTCGGTTTTGATGCACCATTACACAATCTCCGGGAGTCGGAAAGCTGGCGAGTTGGGTAGGCAAGAAACGCTGAGTTGATTGAGCATTCCATCAAATGTGGTAAAGCGGCGTACTTTACATCGACAATCACGGTTTTGATGCGTAGAAATTGAAAATTCGACGGTCGTGTAGACGGCTAGAAATATTGTAAGGTTATTATTTTATTTTATTCTTTCTTGTTTTGATCGTTTTTGTTGTATTTAATTTTCCGTTCCCATTTGTTTTTTCCACAATTTCAAAACCCTCATTTATGTTTCAAATTCTATAAAAAAAATTGCTGAATTCTTGTTTTTTTTTCACCAAAACCTAAAGAGGACACTCTTCCATATTTTCTTCTTCATATTCGTTTCGTATTCGTTCGTTACGCCTCTACTGAGAACACCAACAAATAGCAAATCCATCGCAATTAACACCTTTCCCCCTAAGTGTCATACCCTTATCGCTATTCTCACACTATCTTCCACAAAGCGTTCCAACGATACCGTTGAATTTGCAACCCCTGCTGAGAGCAAAAACTTTGTATTTCGATTTATCGTCTCCCCGCTCGCAGCTCGAACCCCAATGGTTTGATTTGATGCCGGAGGGCGCTACCGAAAGCGGAGTGGTTTTAACAATTCAATCCAATGCACCCAATCATCCCTCCCACCTCCCCGAAACAAGATAAAGAACAGACAATCACACCATATGCTCCCGTGATGAACCTATCACCTAAAGGTGAACGACCGTACCATTCCGAGCGGTAAATAAGATTTGTGTAAGAACATGCAGACGAGAATAAAAAGGGGTAACGAGAGAGAATGGAACGAAAAGCATGTACGTGTCATTGCCACCGGCACAGCACACGGTACCATGGTGAATGTGAGATGGAAAGCACCCGAAAGCTGATGGCAAAAAGGACACCCAAGGACATGATGGCAGATTTCGAGCGTCTTCGCTTCGAGCGTCGTCCTCGAGACAGCAGAGCTGCCGACAAGGGTGCCACATAAACGATGCATGAGACGAAGGTGAATCAAGCCGCCAGACAGACAGACAGACAGACGCGAGATGCTTGACTCCATTTCGCCACCGGTCGCCATCGCTACCGTCGCCACCGCCTACTAATTGGTGCACAAACAGAGCGGACGCGCGTTTGTGTGGTGCAAAAGATTAGATTCGACGGAAAGAACAAAGTGTCACGACAACGGATTAGCAGTGTTTGGCAGCGGTAGAAAGGACAAAGGTGCCGCCCGCCCCTTAAACGGTAAGGACGAAAATGTAACCACCGAGGCGGGACTCGTTTTTCGATCGTGAGGTGCGATCGTGCGGAGGGCTCGCGTATGTCGAAAACATGGAATGGTGTGGAACAGGGGATTTATCGTTTCACATCGAGGGTTTTCTCCATTTATTCAACCTGTAGTGACCTGGAAAGCGAAATGGAAAACACCGATATTTCTCAGACGCTATTTATTTTACTTCGGGTTTTCTTGTTTTGCTTTGTTTTGCGATTTTTTCTCCAGCCATTCCAATCGAGATCGTTCTCGAGTGGTCCCCGTCTCGAGTGGGGTCAACATAACGTTCGCTTCATGCGAAATCACTACGGTTTGATCCATCCCGTTCACAGATTGAGATGGAATTCGAACTTTCGCTGGTTTCGGCAGACGGTTCCACCAGCAGAGGAATGAAAGAACGAGCACAGCTAAATTAGGAACGACCGGCACCGGCCAGTGACCGGCGTAACGCGACGAAGTGAAACCGACACCGTGGGTTTCGTGGATTCCGTGCCGGCGGAGAATTGGATTTACCAATGGGTGGAAAACTTTTACGCCAAAATGATTTATTTCACCGACCGACCGACCAACCGACAGACCAACCGACCGACCGACCGACTGTGGGACGTGTATTGGGAACGTGTGCGAGTGTGGCAATCTTACGGTTCAATGAATCCATGATGCAGGTGCCGCCAGGAGCGAGTGTGAACTTTGAAGTGTGTCGTTCGGTTCGTTCGAGTTTTTTTTTTTCGTCGTCTGTGTTCGTCGAAAAGTGTTAGCACGGTGTCGTTGATAAATTTATGTGCTTTGATTATGATTTCTCAATCCTTTTTCGTTCTGTGCCTCGGACTTACCGGGACAATAAGATGATGGTGTTTTTTTTTGTGGGATTGGAAGGGTGCAGCGTTATAGAAATTGTCTAATCTTCGATGATAAATCGGGGAGGATTGAAGATGTCATAGTTGGAAAAATAATAACAAAGTGCTGTAATCTTGCCTACTTGGATTTACTTCGTAGGACCGGTTCGTTGTATTACTCCGGAAACCCATCACTGATGTATCAATCGAAACAACCCAATTTGAAGAAGTTACCCAAAAACACTCTAGTTCGCCGGAAAATCTTCCACCCGGCTGGAAGTGAAAACCCGTGTCGAGGGTTCAAACTTTACCCTCCCGAAAACTATCAACCAATTTTTCATCCCCGTCTCGCACGCTCACCCGAGCCGAACGAGTAACGAGTTAATTAATATCATCCCGTTTGACTGACGCTGCTGACTTGCCCTTGCCTGTCCGAAAGGTAAAAGACCCCTTCGGCTAGATCGATTCACCCAGCCAGGGGTTTCACTTTCCCGATTCGAACACGCGACGCAATTCCCTAGCGTACGCGCTCGGAGCACCCGCCGGGAAAAAAGGGACCGAATTTCTACACCCCGGGAATGTCATTGCACCTCACCTCGCCCGGGTCGAGGGTTGCGAGTCGGGCTTGTTGCGCTCTGTCGGTTTCACTTTTTGACAATGATGCGTTTTGGTTTTATTGGTGCAGCCACGGGGACCGTGTTTTTGCGTTGCTGCTTCCTTTCGGGTCGGCGAACGCCGAGGACAATGAGGACGACGCTGTGACTTCGGTTGAAGAACCAAAATGACCTGGGTTCGGGTGATTGTTTTTTTTTGTTTTTGTGTGAGGCTGTTACAAGGGGAAATTGATTTTTACGAGGTTGAATGGTCGGCTACGCATGCGATTCCATCGTACTCGAAAGGAGAAGCTCAGGGGAAATATGCTGTCAGTTTCTTTGTTAGAGTAAGCGAGCAAGCGTTGAGTTTTGAACGACTTTAACGTTTTATGTATATTTGAATAATGTTGTTTGTCTTACTAAATTTAGTTTCTTTCCATAGTGGTTATGAACATTATGTTACGCTATTGGTTCTTCGTTTTCTTTGATTCATTTCTTAGCTTATCATTGTCACTGCGCTCTTTCACCTTATCTGCTGAAATGGTCGCTTACACTTACGCATATTTACCTTGCTGGTGAAATATGAAATAAGTATCCTGTTTACTTGTTGCTGTTTTCATATCCAACTGGTCTTGATGATCCAACGCAAGTATCATCGTTCATCCAAACCTAACTACGACTAGCTCGTAGCCAGATAGACGATAGTAGTTTTACCTCAACACACAATATAAAATGCTTTTTTTCTTTGTTTGGCAATTAATTGCTCAAATTTTTTTTGGCATATTCCAAAACGTGTTCCTCAATCCTCATCAACATATTCTGTTATCTGTTTCTCCGTTTGAATCTTTATAGTGCAACAGCTTGCCTCATTAAAAACTGCCAGCATAGCAGCAACATAACCAGCAATTCCCCTTGAATTTAACCTTTTGCAACACGCATGTCCATCGCGAATCAAAACACCACGAGCAACTTCGGCAACGAATCCTGCCCGAGGCACGCGTTCACCGCATCCCGTCGGGAAACACAAAAGGATCGATCATGTGATACCGAATGTTTCAGTCTGTCGGTTAGTTTACTCGCGAACGGAAGTGTTTCTGTGTTCGCTTGAAGCCGGGTTTGATAGCAAAAGCAAGCACTACATTTTGATCCGGTGGGTTCATAACGGTCGGTTTGAACGGCGCATACTTCAACGCCGCTTTCCATGACTGTGGAGGCTGGGCAGACTGTTCGAAATTTTAACTACGATTTTGACAACTTGTGACAGCGTCACGAACTTGTTGTTGACATCCCTGGCTGCGTCTTTCAAGGATTCCTGCAATAATTCGGGATTTTTTTATAGTGGACCAGGGAAATGGTGAACTGTTTGCTAATTGAGCCGAGGAATTGCCGTGTAATTGAGTTAGCGTCGTCGGATCGTGGAAAGCAGTAGAAAAAGCACGTCCTCGATCGCTGTTCGTGGCGTTCACACCCGTTCATACATGGGTTCGAGCCGTGAGAGTGTGCGTGTGTGGTACGCTTCCGCAGCGCAGTCTGGTGCGGGCTGACTGGCTGGGGTTGATCCGGGATAATTATCGAAAAGTTGTCCCTTTTCGACTTGGAGCAGATAAAACGGTGAGAAATTGACTAAATTCGGCAACGAACGTGGAAAGCATACGTAGCGAGCTGTTGTTTGTGGGCAACTTTTAGCCGTTCCACCGAAACAAGTGGTTAATGGGAGTGCCATGTGGTAAACGTCAAAATAGGCTATGTTTAGAGCGAGATAGCGAATCGTGTGTCGGATTGCGGATGCAAATAAGAGATTTATTGAACGAATTATCTATTTTGCACCTGACGAAACGTGCGCAAACGTGTCGTTTTGGATAATTTTAATAAGTGAATTATTTTCTAAGGCATCTCGCACGTACTCCAGCCGCTCTCCTTGGCGGCCGTACCGGTGGTGTGTATGTGTGTCGCAATCTTCGGTCTACGTCTACCTATCTCTCTCTGATTCTTGCGCTCCGCAAGTACATGGTTAAAGGGCAGCCACGGGCAGCATGAACGTTCTAGCCTAATTGTAAAACCACTTCTAGATATAATTACGTTAAGGCGATAAGACGCTATGTTGCCCTCCTACGGCTATCAGTGTTATTTGACCTTGGTGTGATATGTGCTAACGAACTATTTTATTTCCCTTTCTAGAATAGATGCAAATCCAGCACAATTCTGGTTGTCGTAATATTTGTTTCGAACGCGTGTGTTTAGAGTTTAGAGCGGTATTCTACAAGCGTTAGTCGCTGTGGAAGGAAGAATAGCTTCGAAATCTAGTGCAGTGCAACGGTGGGGTGTGTATGTGTGTAAACGTGCTTGAGTGTATGTAATGTGCTGTATGTGTGTCTAGTATATCAGCTGTGTAATGTAGTTGTGCGGCAAAATGGTTTATCAACCGTTTTCAATCGAAAAAGGGATGTAGTGTACGGCTTTTTCCTATTCGTTCCACAAATCAAATCATCCCCCACCATCCCCTTGTGTTTTGCCCTTGTTATCTTCCTTATTCTACACCCAATCTATGGCAGAGTGTTTTGCAGTGTGATATGTGGTGTAAGAATTTATTGTTAAATATGTGATGTAAAGGAAAGAAGTTCAAAAAGTCCAAAACCATCGGAAATCGTTCACCGGAAGCTACGGCAGATTTTTCTCCAAATAAATCCCGGCAAAGCAGCGCGCGAGAGCGAGCGAACGTGTGCTCGCAAGAGCAGGAGCTATTGTGTGTGTGGTCTGTAAGTAATCAGTTGAGTGAAAATTATTCACCCATTTCGAAACCGACCGGGGTTAGGGAGCATTTGCCTTATTCTCACTCTTCCCAGAGCCTGCTGCGGTGGATGTGAAAGTGTGCTAGCGCTTCAGAGTATCTGTCTTCCTTGAACGCAAAAGTAGGCTAGTGGTGCATTTTAATCCTGTTGAAGAAATTCCGTCTCCGTCCGACAGCCTTCGCATAAGAAGGCTGCGAGTATATGTGTTTGTGTGCGATTGTCGCCAAGTGAGCGTTTGATGGATGTGAAATTCAATCTGGTTGAGTTTTGCCAAGCAATGGGCTGGTATCTTCTCTCTTCTTTTAGAGCACGACCAGGAACAGAGTTGGCAGTGGGAAACACTGGGACAACATATGGTGTGCTATCTGCCACCACGCCGAGCCCGCCCTCCAAATGTCCTTTTCGAGGGAAAGATTGAGCGGTGGTAGTACATATTGTACGACGGCAGAATGACACTTCACAGCCAGCAGCAGCACTAAGCACCTTCCACGCTCGTCTGTTGTTCCAGCATAGAAGGATCGGTAGCATTGATTTTCTCTCGTCCGTCTCGTATGATGAGTGGTAGAATTTTCTGCGGTCGAAATCCGAGACTGCAAATGGGCTGCTGAATGAATAAGCACACCGCTTGCTGTGGGTTGGTTGGAAAGCGGACCATGGTCATCCGTACGGCGGAATCACGGCGCAACCAGCTGGAGCTTTCTTGGGTGGGTTCTCGGTGTCGAAGGAATAATTAATCGAATTCATTCGATATCCATCCCCCACCACTCGGGAGCGCACCGGATCGAAGAAGGACTGATTTACGACGGCTGATAGGACTTATTACTGTAATAAATATTTCACCGTCCACTTCCCTCGTATAGCCCCGAAGAGCAGGCAGAGGAGCCGGGTATCTTTCATCACGTTTCCGAACCGGTGGATCCATCCGCTCTCCCAGTGCACACCCGGTGTGCTTTTGCGGTTTTCCACCACTTGGCCCCAGAGCGTGTCTTAATTAGATCGGATTTATCGAGACCATTAGCAGCAGCAGCAGCTCGGGGGTGCAGGGATGCGGTTCTGGTGAAATTCCTACACACAAATTCCTAAAGCTGGTGGGGCGGATCGAGCAAGAGAACGTGGTGTGTGCGTCAGCAAATGTTGCGTGCCCATTAGTGGCCATCCAACGCGAGGGTAATTGTATTGATTTAGCTGACCCCAGCATAGGATGGGTTGTAGACGAGTGTTGCGTGTGTGTCAAGTGTTGGAAGTACGTGAGCGATTGTCACTGTAATTATAGATGTTGATGGCCATACGAATTATACCGTATGTTAATATAATGTCGAATTCATGTGTTTTTGGATCTTGCACCCTTATGGTGACCGAGTATCCGAGACTGTTGTCTGTTGCATTGTGGTCTTATAAAGCAATGCAACATATCGTACAATCCGTGCAACAATCGAATTATTGCGTGCCATGTTATACGGCGCATTAATAGCGAAATTATCGAGATCGTTGCCCTGTACCAACTGTGGTACCTCCTGTTGGTATATGAGTTCAGAAGTCAGAAGGGCAATCCAACACGATATGCTAGAAATAGTCGTGCAAAATATCAAAATATAAATGGAATAATTTGTGTTTAAGTTATTACAGTTCAAGAAGATGCAACTCAAGCTACTAATGCACACTGCGAGATTATTTTGATAAATAAATTATGCGAGTAATTTACACCATGAATATTAGCATATTTGTTTTTAATTTTGTCGAGACGAGTACAGAACGGTGCTTATTATATGCAACATAATATTCGTACTATCTGCCAGCTAATTTTCTTTTCCCAGCATCATCGTAATTTCCATACAAAACATGTCAAAAACACTCAAAACGGCTTCAAGCGTGAGATTTGTGGGTTTGAAAAAATGAGTTTAATCATTATGCTGCGGTGGTGTTTCTAAAAAAAATGGCTATACCCGTGTTTGTTTTACTTCGTGTCGAATTGTTAAAAAAAAAAACAAAATGTTCACAAAGAATAAACAAGATAGACCATTCGCTTTAATTCTAGTTAGTTATATAGTCACTTTATATTTATGTGAAATTTGAGTTTGGCACACGATCCTGCTTGCCGGTAAATTAAAAGAGCTTTTCGTCGCAACGATTTTTACGACACTACTGCGCCCTCGTTCGAATGGTATTGCAGTCACAATAAAATGGTGAATCGTAGTGGGTTTTTCTCGCTTCGTTACGACCGGCGGCAGACACCCTTATGGTTAGGCTACGGTTCGTTGGCTGCCCCCACTGTACTATGCCGTTCGGTACATTTTAAAGTAATTTCATGCCTTAGAGGATTTCAATTCCTCACGGCGAGTCAGTCGCGAATGTAAACGAACCTTTTTTGCCTTAAAGTGCGAAAGCATCATCTTAAAACGTTCATTTGAGAAGATGAATAAGAAGAAAGAAAAAAAAATTGCCAAGGGGTGTAACGCAAGATAAAAAGGAAATCCGAATGTTCCATAGAACGACGCTCTTCTTGGCCTGCTGGAGAGATCAAAGCCGAGAAATGGTGAGGCCCCACGTGCGTATCATTTCAATATTTCGTCGTCGTCAAAGTGCTTCTAAAACGTGCTATCAATTGGCACACAGTGCGGAGGGAATTAATTACTTCACCACTGGCGAACACAGAGCAAGGAGGAAGGAAGTTCGAACGTCTGAATTCAGTCTGATTTGTTCAAACGGTGCTAACGTGATGCTATTTTGCGTTTGCTCGTCAACAATGTAGGTAATTTATTAGGAGCATTTAGAGGAAATTGAGAGGAAGAATGAGCGGATAAGATGTCTTCAATTGAATTAATTTAACTCAAATATTTGAATTTAACACAAATATTTACGTTTTGTATTGTCTTGTTCAAAGGAATTTAAAGTTCGTACAGAACGTACAGAAAATGCATTGTAAATCTTTTGACAAAAGCTTCAGAACTATTAGTTTTATTTTCCTTCAAACTATTGTTTCGCTCTTCATTATCTTAAACTAATCGAAACTAAACAAAGCAAAACACGCAACTTGTTGGACTTCCGGTGTTTATCGACTTTTAACCGTCTTTTTTACGTTGCATTTCTTCGTCATTCTGTTTCGTGTTTCAGTCACGTGGACGTTGTTCTTTTTTTGGAATCGAATCGTGTCGGCTCTGAATGTTGCGAAAGTTATCAACTCGAATCGGTGTCGGTGTATCCTTCCTTTTCGCGCCTCTTTCTTTCGAGCGACTTGTGTAACACTGGACGGTCGATGGTCGGTTGCTCCAGTTAGTTGCTGGTGTCGAGTCCATTTCTTCAGGGCGTACAACCTCATACAGAGGAAAAGTATGTTTTCTTACTTTTAAGTTAGCGCTTCCCGCATGCTCTCGCGCGTGTGGCGTGCTTTGCTGTTGTGCCGTGGTTGTGCAGGACAACTTTTCGACCAACAACCAATCGCTCGAAGCGGTTGTGATGAAGAAAGTTGAGGCTTCTCCGGCAGAAAGACGCGCTGCACCCGTCTTCAGCATTAGCGACGGCAGAAGGCGAGAGGGGATTGAGATCGATTGTGATAGGGGGTGTGTAGAAGTTGACTTTCCAGCGCGCTGTTGGCGAAAAGGAGAGGCGGGCGCGAAAATTTAATATAACTTTCGTGTAACAGAAAAATAACAATGAAATTGTAATGGGATTCCGGCACGGCACTCTTCTCGTATCCGGGCATTTGAAGCTCCTTAAAAAAAATAGCAAAATGGGACCAAGCAGCTGCCTTTGGGTGTGCCGCCGCTGGTCAGCTGGTGGGGCCTGCCGCTAATGAAATGATAGTTAATTTTATTTCGACAAACCAACAACGGGGAACGACCACACCCAGGGCGAATTAAATACAGATCTGGGGTGAAACGTTTCATATAAATAAGTGAGGAATTCCCTTACCGAAACTCTTTCGGGACGATGAAAAAACCATTTTGTTTAGCTTCCATCTCATCTCCCCGCAATGTTTCAATTTTCCTTTCGTTTTGCCCGGTGCTGCTGTAGCAGTTGTTTAACTGCAAGTAAATTTTGGACGGTTGTTCTCGGCTTTGTTGGTGGTGGAGTGCAGTCGTGCAGAATAATTAAGCGTATTTAGTACATGCTGGGTGTTTGTGTAAATTTGCTTTTCTTTTTTGTCTATTTGCAGCCCTCAAATGCATCCGGTGTACAATTCGGTAGAGCCTCAGTCCACTTGAATGGCTTTTAATTGAACGCTATAGTTCCGGGTTAATGATAGTGATTGCGTTACGGGTTGTGTAGACCCTGATGTGCGGTTTTTGCTGGGCTGTTTAGCGTTTAAATGAATAGTTCATTGTGAACCAAATCGTGCAGAATAATCAGTGTAACAGGTGCGACAACCCTGACCGATACAAAGTTTCTAACAAGCAAAAATGTGTATGGAGGGAATTACCTTCTACGTTCTTTTATAGTTGCGATGCGAAAATGTTACTTTTGCTTCACATGTTGTTCGTTTATTTGTAGTTTCTATCGCGTCATAGCAGAAGCCTGACTACAATTTGTCAGACTGGGTACATTGAGCCCGAGCATCAGGTGAACTGTATTAATCAAATGGATTCATTTGGAATTCGTGACTGAAATCGATTTATCACGCTGCCCAATTTCTGCCATTTAGTCCTGGACGAGACGAACCGATCGGGGAGGAGAGCGCAGGGAGTCGACGAGGATTTGTGGTGCTTTCGGGAAACTTCCCGAGGATTCCATTAGCGATATTGGCTAACGGCATAAATCCTTATCTGGCAAATTGTGTTTCTTAGAGTGCAACTCCAGCTGGTCGTCGCTGTGTAGTGCCTTCATAATTCGATTCCAAAAGTATCATGGCAATCATTACCGAAATTTCTCATTAATATTCTTGCAAATACCGATGGGGGGAATGCAATTTTGCAATAAATTCACTTCTGCCGAGCTTCTTTTCCACCCTGCGGTATGGGAAACATCACGCGTGGGAATGCGCAAAGCATCTCCGATAGACAACATCCCCCAGGGAGTATAAATATATCATTTGGTTTTACGCTTGCGAGGGAAACCCCTGCCAAAACCTCCGCCTCATGAATGATTATTAGTGTGTGCGGAATTCCTGCGGAGAATTTGCGTAATGTAATGCCACACGCGCTCTCTGATGCCGCCAAATCGTTCACCTTTTATCGATTTTCCACCGATGGGAGGAACAACTTTTGGGAGTACCTGCCGGAAAGCCGATGGGGAATAAAGGAGATAAAAACGGAAACTTCGCCTACAATCGCGCACCGTTGAAAGAGGAAGTTCTCCGCGCGTTCGTCTTTGCAGCTTGGCAGGGAATTCCCAGCAGACAGGCAGGATTCGCCCGCAGACGCATCGGTACCCGAAACTAATGAGCCGGGGTCCGTGACCATTTTCTTCCGTGCGTTGCGTTTTCGTTCTCTACGTTCTTCTCTCCCTTTTTATGGTGATGCTGGTGTGTTTCTTGTCGGGCCGATGGAACGTCAGCTTCGCGCCAGTTCGTGCCTGGTGAACCGTTGACGTGACTTGGGCGCTTGTTTGACGAGGCAACGGATCCGTGCTTCTTAAGCGGACACGCTGGTGCCACACTCTCTGACCCACTAAGGGATGCTAACTTTCCTCGCTTTCTCGCCACACGCGAATTGTCTACCAAGCGATCCGAGTGAAGGACGAAATTTTCTCTCACCCGGCTTGGCGCTAATAAGTCGCAAAGTCCGCGCAACGATGTGCGAGGAAATTAATTCAATTCCTCTGCATGGATGTGCGTGTGTGGTGGTGGTGGTGCTGCTGCTTTCCCGTTCCCACGTCTTCCGTTGACAATCCTTCACGACAGGCACATTCTTTCTCGTTTTACCAAACCAATCTCTCGCCTCGCCCGTAGCTGTGGAAAGTTGTTTCTCGTGTTTATTTTTTGTTTTGAAAATTATTCCCCCGCACTGCTTCACGGCAGACAGGCTCCCGGGAAAAGTGCATTATACAATGGATTATTCATAATTTCGCCCGGCTTCGTGCCAGGGGACGGCCACCGGCCTTTGAGACTGCCGATGATGAGCTTCTTCTTCGGGGCGTAGTCAGTTCGGGACCGATGCTGCTGTTGGTGTTGGTGCTGGAGAGCCGCCCGGAGGGGCTGGATTATGCATGCGAAGGTTATTTTAATCATGATATGGTTGCCTTATCCCTGTGGTTCAGACTTTCATCGGTGGCGTTGGATATGGTAGCGAAGGCGCACACTTATGGAGCCTTTTACAGTCGCGTGTGGTGTGTTGATGGTATTTTTGGTCTGTTCTTTCTTTTCATCATAGCACTATTTGAATCGAGAAAGGCAGCAGCACAGCATCGAGGCTTTATGGGGAAATTTAAATGCTGCTATTTTGCATGTGAGTGTGGTAAAGGTTATTTAGTTTGACGATTATAATTCAATAAGCTAAACGAGACGATAGATACGAATGATTGTTCCTGATTTGTTGTCCGATTTTCCTTTTCGATGCCACATCGGTCGGGGCATTCGATAGTTTTATGCTGGAAGATGCAGTGATTATTTTATAGTGTTCCTGTTGCGTTCACCTATAGAATGCTCCGAACGAAGCACAGAGTGCTTAAAGTCATCAAAATTTCAAATATGCTATCGAAAGGTGTTCGGATTTGTAGATTGCACGCCTTCAGACTGATGCAGCATATTTGCACTCGAAAGTGTGCAATCGCCGTCAGTTTAGCAAAAAACTTTTTTTTTTTAATTTAACTCATTTAAATCTCGCTTGAATATGCAAACGTTCTTAAAGGAGCGTATAAGGTGTCACCCTCGTCTGGCCGCATCAAAGATTGGGAAAGCAGCTGATGGCTGCTTAAAGGTTTACGAGTAGAAACCAGCCGACCAGAGAAACGTGTGATCTTATCATCCTGGCCTCTGGCGACCCGGGAACAAGTCGAGTGGTCCTTAACCAACCGTCGCCAACGGCGCCAAGCACGTGCGTTTAAGTGGCACCATAAACGGAACGGACGGACGTTTGGCTCTAGAAAACCGATCCCAACCACCGACGGTGACGAGTGTGTTGAACTGCCAGCCGTAAAACAATTGTAGGGGTGGCTTTAAATCCATCCACTGTGTATTTTTGTGTTTGTATGTGCCTTCCCTTCCCTCGCCGTGGGAGACTCAATCTGGACACTAAATTTTGTGCTACGCTAGAAGCAAATCTTCCTTCATATATATTTTTTTATTTTGTTACATTCTTTATAAGCAACGTATTTTTTGTGGCTTGGCCTGGGATTCATCATTTTCGCGAAAAGCAAAATTTACTACCGATTGTGTCCTGGAAGCATGAACCCCCGGAGGCCGGTTTTTGAAGTGGAGCAAACGGTACACATTTCCTCCAGCTTTCGTTACTTTGGAGTGGTTTTTCATGTGAGTGGTGACCGGCGGTTTTTGGCAGCGACCGTACACGATTTTTTACGGCTCTTTTACTGGCCGAAGGTTTATTAATATTTTTGTTCCCACCGTCTGTTACCAAAGATGGACCCGAGCTTCCGGTGTGTCTGTGAGTCAGAAAAGTGAAAATTAGGCAAAGCAGCAGTTCGCTCGAGCAAGAAGAAAATTAGTTACGGACTCGCAGATTACGCTGTTCGATGGCAAGTCCGGTCCTTTATGGGACTGGTTTAGATCGGTGGCGATTTACATGCCTTTTTTAGTTTCCACAGATTCGCTCAAAAACCGAGAACAAAGACAACGGACCTATTTTGCCTCGGGAAAGAAAATTTCGGGCCACGTTTTTAACGTTCCCGCGTCTCTTTCTTCGCACGCAAAACGTAGGGTTTACCGACTTCTCGATTCTCTCCGTGCCGTGTTGTGACGTAAGGGTGACTTTTCCGGGAGAAAATGGGAGGAAACGAGCGCGAGCCCAAAATGCGCGATGAAAAAATCAGCCCACTTTTGTCTCACTTTTCCGTCGGCGACCGAAAAACGACCGAAGGACGAACCCGTCGCCTGGCCTGTTGCGTTGATTGCGTTGGTCGTTTTTCTTTCACCTTCCACTTTTCGGTGGACGTGGGTACGTGCAGCAACTTTCACCCGAACGGACGATGGACGATAGGCGGCCGGAGTGGCACTTAAAATTCAGCACGACATCGCGGTGCTAAATTTCATCTTTGCTTTCCCGGTGCCATTCATTTTAAATGCCTCTGGCAGTTGGCGAGATGTGGGGCTTTTTTCTGTTATTTTGCTTTTTTTTGCGGGAGATGAGAGAACTTTCCGTTTGTCGTGGGACATTTTCCTGCGAGTTGAAGGCTAGAAATGGCATCGAGAATGACGCCAAACCTGGTGAACTTTTTGTTCTCGTCTGCACGTTCCAAGCAGCCGAAGGGAGTGACGTTGCGTTTACAAGCGCGGCACAGCTGTCGACTTCCGTTTACGTCGTCCAGGGGTGCTTAATGCAATGACCTTGTTTTTTTTTGTTGTTGAAAGGTGGATTTTTCCCCTATTTCGAATCTATTTTACCTTTCATTCATACACACCTACGCGATTTTGTAGAGACTCACGAAACGAGTCTTCCAATGCGTGACAATTTTCGATGCAAAACAGAATATAAAAAAATAAAACAGATTTTTACTATAGCTTAAAACATACACGAGCCAAATTTTCCGCAAATCCCACGCGGGCCGACTGCTCACGCAAGCCGGAACGAAATCGTGATTGAATCTTGTTGGTGGCTTCACCTATCCCGAGGCCCACTTTGATGTCGATTAACAGCGGTGAAAGCGTGCGGTGCGGGAAAGCACGCTTCGAAAGGATCGGTTTTATTTCGCAACGTAACAACACGCGTAAAGTTAGATACAAGAAGCTGGAAGGGAGAAAATTCAGCCGGGAGGGTTGAATTTATTATTGTCGATAAATTTCCAATCTATTAAACAGCTTTTGTGTCTCGGGTTTCTTGATCGGGTGGATGGTGGTGATGGCGGTGAGCCGACCAGAAAATGGTGGTTGCACCAAGAAAACCCACCATTTTTATGGATCGCTTTCTTTAAAATGTTTGCTTTGTTCGTTTTTTTTTTTTTAGGCGGAAAAGACGGAGAATATAATTTTTTTATCACAAATTTTTCTTCTACCGGAAAATCATGTCCAAAGACGGGGCAAAACTCTGCAGATGTGCAAAATGTGTGTGTGTGTGTGTGTGTGTGCATGTTTTTCCTCATCTTTGCACACAAACCGTTCATTCGCTCGGTTAAAGTTGGTCGTTCGGTGCTATTCGTCAGCCTAACAGCAAACTATTGCTAAGAACAGTGGGCCGCCCGATTTTCTCACCAACGCTAGCAACACCACCCTACGCGTGGTTTGTGTTTGGCCTCCACCCGTGACCGTGACATCCGAACCGAAGCCGAAATTGTTCTTCCGGAGTTTTCTGCCCAGGCACCAGCGTGGGGGTGTAGATTTCGCGCGGGTTTCTGCTGGAATTTGTACAACTTCATCCGCTTCCAAGCGCTCGCACGGGTCACAAAGTACAGCCGGAAGTGTGCTGTCGGTTGTCAACGGTACCCGTCTTCCTGTGTGTGTGTGTATGTTTGGCTTCTTGGTGTTTCTGGGCGCGCGCGTCAGAATTCATAACTTTAATCGGCTCACGTAGCGGAACGTGAATCCGCGCGGTGAAGCTGATAAGGCGTCTGTGTGTGCGTGCGTTTCAATAATAAAAATCCTGGCCGATTGTGGTGTCGCTTCCCCGCTTACACGCTAATGGACGGCGTCTTGTCGGCGTTATCAGGAATTGGGAGGAAGAAAAACCAGATGCCCTTTCAACGGACGGACGGATGCGTTCACCATGAAACATGACAGATTGTAATTGGTCTTAAAATTAATGAGCAAGGAAGCATGGTGGGAAGTTTTCGTTCAATCATTTCACAATGGAAAATGCCTTACGGTTGTGCTTGCAGTGTGATTGTTTCGTGTAAAAAAGCAACGTGCAGCTTTATGGTGGCCGTTTGCAGAACACTTCAGCTATCGTATTCCAATGGATTTGAGGTATAATAAGTACGGATTTCATACCAGCGTATGTTGGGTGGAGAATGGTCAGGTTTATTACATTTTCGGAAAATTTTATTTTCATTCTAGTTTAAAAGTCCTTTCATAAATCACGTCTTAGAATCAAGATTATTCTCTTAGAATCTACATTATTCTCTCTCTTTGCTTACCCCCCCTGGCCTGATGATGTGGCCTGATGATCAGGAAAGTTAATTTACTAGTTGATTTAATCCACTGTTTTCTGCTTTGTTTATTTTTCATTTTTAAAACTGTTCCGAATAATAACAACATTCACCCAACACCTGTGCAAAATCATCCGGCAGATCCGTCTTGAGTTGAAGCTTATTCCCCTAAGGGTATAAATAATGCGTACATGCGTATTTTGAGCAGATGAATTGCATAAAGCTGTATGGACAAGAATGTGATGCTATGCAAAAACAACATACAAACAACTAGGCGGCTTTTCGGGAACCGTTTTCCCCCCACGAGGCTGTTGTGGTGGATGCAACTTGATGACGTACCTTTTCTCCGCTCGGAACCTCTAATAAGAAACGGAGCAAACGCCTTCAGGAGTGTACGTCCCGGTGCGGAGTTTAATCGTACCGGCGTAATCTTCCGCTGGCACTGGAGGGAATGGTGGCAAGCAAGGAAGCAGTCGGTCGAAGTTTTCCAACCCCTTAACCCACTGCTCCGCTTCATAGTGTAAAAGGATCCGTCTGCTTAAACGGTGAGAGCTGCAAAAAAGGAGCAGCAACATCCGTCGGCATGTGCTAGTTTTAGAGAATGGTCTCATCGCTCAGACCGTTCGTCCGTTCGGTCGGTGGTGGTAATAGTTTGCGTGTTGCTGCAGAGATTGTACTGCAGAAATTACGCACGCCTCGTTTCGCACCGCTCCCAACCCAGCTGGGAACAAGTTTTGGCCTAAAGGCAGCGGTTTGCGGATTTAGCGTTCGAGGGCAATTGCGCGTTGAGCCTTGGTTGAAGGAAAGTAAGGGAAGTAAACTTGAAGGGAAATATCAGCCAGCCACCCGAGGTTGCCGTAGTTTAGGTCGGTAGAATATTTTTTATCATTAAAAAGTGTTCTACTCTCCATCAAATGAAATCGAAAGAACACGCAGGGCTGGGGACACACTGAGGACGAAAAAAAACTTCCATAAAGCATCTTTCAACGAGTCGGAAAATCTTGCACAAGAAAGAAAAGCTCCGTTGCCATGTTGTCAAATTTTAATCTGGCAGAACAATTTTTCACGAAAAAAATGGCTCTTTCATGACCGACGAGAAGTGGCCGTCTCCAGGAAAACGTACACCGTCGAAAAAGAAAAGAAAGAAAAATAAATCGTTAAAATCTCGCTAATCCCATCCATCTTTCTCTTCTCATTGTAGGCTGCGTACAGAAAAAAAAGAAGTCAAGCAACGCTGGTCGACGAAAAAGTGTGTCGCTTTGTGGTGCGCTGATGCGTTCGGTCGGACGGTGATCCTAAACCGACCGCTGACCACCAACCCACCCGTCGTCACCGAGCACAACAAACAGGCAAGATGGCCACCCACCATCTGTACGGGGCGCTGATTGCGCTGGTATGCGTACTGTGCTACCACAACAGTCTCAACTGTGGCTTTGTGTTCGACGACATCAGCGCCATCAAGGAGAACCGCGACCTGCGGCCACACTCCTCGATCAAGAACGTCTTTCTCAACGACTTCTGGGGCACGCCGATGCATAAGGTGAGTAAGGTGTTTTTTTTTTCCTTTCTATTGCTTTGTATCGATGGGAATCTATTTCACCTTTTATTATTTCGTCTCGTGTACTGGGAAAGGTACGTTTTACCTTTTCCTCAGATTCGACCCGAGGATTAGGCTGTTCGCTCACGCACACCTTAATTTACGGGACGATTGCGCACTAAATTATTGGGGTCATTAAATTGGAAATTCATACTTCTTCCCCCCTTTTTTGGGGTGCGTTTCTACGCAAACATCACAAAGCTAAAGTTGTGGAAATGTGTAAATAGGAAGCGGGTTAGTGTTGAACCGATCGATCGTACGCCACTCCTGCTCAAATTCGGGTGTGAATTGGGTTTTTTTTTGTGGGTTTGG
The DNA here is from genome assembly GCA_000956215.1 of Anopheles farauti No. 4. NCBI lineage: Eukaryota > Metazoa > Arthropoda > Insecta > Diptera > Culicidae > Anopheles > Anopheles farauti No. 4. The sequence continues at coordinate 19,403 of JXWZ01006915.1, read as the reverse complement.
AACATGAATGTGGGCATCCTTTTATGGTTGGTTTGTTCTTTTTCTCGATATGAAGCTCACAAAATCTCGACTGTTGTAGTCTGTTCTTAGAGGCCTATCTGTGTTTTATGCTCCCCGGTCGGAAGATTAAGTGCGTGTCGGGTGAGGTCAAATGATGAATTAGACTAGAAAATATAGTTTTTGAGCTTCTTTCAAAAGAAGGGTTTGCCCCACATTCTCAATTTAATCACAGTTTTCCTGAACCACGTTTGCGCTTAGGTTCCAATACGTGCCAAAACGAGTGGAACCAATTGTTAGCCTTTCCAGCGGCGACAGCAGTTGTCATCGGGGAGTGAAAAAACTAAAAAACAGAAGCCCCAAAAGGTATGCCTCCCGAGAGGAAAAACGCCAATGGGAAGCAAAGATCCGACCGTTTACGGCCGGACCTGCACACATGCCGGTGTTAAATATTCTGTACGAACCCCCGAGGGGGCGGGAATCGTCCCTCCTGTCCCTCCTCTATCTCCAACTGTTTCCGAGATATAGGCGACCACGTCTGTATGTATGTTTTGTATAATAAAGCCCTACGGCGTACGGGTAGTCACCGGATTCGCCAGTCGACAACACAGCCCCCGGGGGCTCGAAGTATGCATTATTCATAACGCTTATTTTCGGCACTGGAAGGGATGAAATCGAGCTACCGGTCGGAGTCCGAGGCACAAGCGTTCGAAACAGGCGGCGGAATTTTCCTGCCCCGGGAAGGGGACGTTTGATGTTCGGATTCCAAGTTCGATACGGTCGCCAAAAGTGGACACACAAAATCAGTGCGGCTAATGTTGTTTTATTAATTGAATAAAAATAAATAAAGCCAGAGGAAAAGTGTGTCTTGCATGGGCCACACTCACGAGAGGCTTCACTCTTGCGGCGCATCACTTATTTATGCTTATCGATTCCTTCCAATTAATTAGAATTATACCGAAAAGTTTCGAAACCCACACGAAGGTGGATCGTTGTTTTTACTGCAGTTCACTTATGCTGCCCCGAAGAGAGTGGTTTTTCCTGGAGGAGAATTTTCGTACTCCGACTTAAAAAAAACGAGAAGGAAAATCAATCCAATTATACGTCTCATGCTGCGTAAGGTTGAAAAGTTTTGTGACCGTTTTCCACACCGAATCCTCAGGTTGATTGCCGTCAAATCGATCGGTTTTTTGTGTGGTAAGGTGGGAAGGGGGGTGGGGGTGATGGGTTTGATTTTATTTTTTCCCAGCATTGTATGATTGTCGAGAGCAGTTCCGTCGTTGTTTTGATGAATCTGTTTGAAACCGGAAGAGGGAATGAATAAAATTAATTGATCTCGAGTTCGAGTGGAACATCGTTTTATATATTTTATCTGTGTGCTTGCACAGGGTCCGCATTTGTACAGAGCGTGGAAAATTCTTTAAACTTGTAATAAACAATAGATTGCTCCACCATTTTTCATAACCTGCTCCATTAATCAGAGTTCCCAAGGTCACATTACGCCCTAAAAACCAAACGTTTCCCTGATATACAATCATGTCGAATTATTTGATAATTGTGTCTCTGAAGGCAGAACTCTCCGGCGCGTACTCCCGTTAATGTAATGCGTGAGTGTGACAAATCACTCCCCATTACCGCGAACGCGGCCTGGCAGGCATTTAAAGTCTTACCACAGAGATTATTTTCTCATTTTATTCGACACGACTTATACCGAACGAACCTGACGAACGGTAAAGGCAAACGCTTCACACAAATGCGAGCAATACCGCACATACAAAAAAAAAAACACGCCGAAAGTACTGAAGAACGCACGGCCAGGCAGTGGGAGGCGGCAGGCGTGCTGGCTGGTGTAAGCTGCATGCATAAGTAAAACATAAATGACAGAGAAATATTGCTTCTCACGCTCGAGAGCACGCCTTCCATCGTGGTTCGTGCGACGAGCAAACTGCTTTAATGCGTGTCTTTCCATCCTCTTCCTTATCGCATTAAACTCCCAGAACCCAACATGTGAGTGTATCTCTGTGTGCCATTGTTTTTCCCCCACCGGGTGACGGTGGCTCCCCGAGCGAGGTGTGCTTTTTCGTTCGTTTTCTTTCGCCAGGTACGCATTTTCCTGCACTGAAACGGCCGTAAGTGACACATGGTTGTGACATTGCCTCCAACCCACCCATGGGGCTGGCAGCATCCCGTGGGAGACAGGCAGGTAGAAATGTTTCCGCGCAGTAGCACCGAAAGACTCACGTCTTTCGCTGTGTTCTTCTTGTGGCTGTATGAGATAAAACAAAACAAAACGATACAAAAAGGAAAAAAATCTCACAAAAAGCTCACGAAGCAATTCCTCGCGTAAATAGACACTTCTAGAGAACTGTTGAGGGAAGACGGCCCTGAAGGACAGTAGGGAAGAGGAGAGTTGGAGGCAAGAACACGACGTCTCCACTACGGATGGGGCGGTATATTAAAAGATGTGTCCTTTGCCACGTGTCGCTAGAAACGGGTGTTTGCAGGAAGGTTCTCAGTTCCCCCTGTACCCTCTTTCCTCCAGGAATGTTCTCGGGGAGGATGCCGGATACCTTTTCTCCCGACCTCCCCGTCGAGCAATACCAGTCAACCGAGAAACATAATCATTCCGGCGTGGATGTCGTCAGTTTCTACATCTTTCCAGTTTCTTCTTATTCACGAAAAAAAATCGTGTATTTGCGCGGAAAAATTGAAGTACACACGCTCACACATACTGGTCCCCGCATGCCTTGCTCTCTTCGCGCGCGAAAGCGAAAACAGTTCTGGTGTTCGATCACTAACTCCGAAAGTAGGTGACCTTCTTATTAAATGTAACATTGTGTGTTATGTTTTTTTCCTCTGCTCTTTACTTTCGCTTCACGTGCAATGCAAAAAATGTTGCTTGTTAGTTTGCTTGTTTAACAAACATCGTCGCTCTTGTGTTTTTTTCTTCTTTATCCAGTTTGTCGAACAAAGCGGAGGTGCGCCGAACATCCTTGCGAGAAAATTGCGAAACTTGCGTTTCACGCTCGACGGGATCCGGGTCGTTTTTTCCGGTGGGGAGTGGCGAATGTCAACATTTTTTCTCCGGTGGAAGTTCATTCTGGGAATGCGTGTTGCGCTCTGACATATAACCGAGCAACCGAGCGCTAGATTGATTGGCTGTTGCATGGTTGAGTGAATGAAGAGAATTTTCCTCAGTTGAAGCTGCTGCTTGTGCCCAGTTGTTGATGAACAGTGTGTGGTTAATGGAGGGAGATGTGGGGAAGGGGGGAGGGGCCGATACGCATTGATTTGGCCAAGAAATTGAGATTGATAAACGTATGGAATCATTGGTTAGTTTATTTTACATTTTTGAATGCAAGTATTCCGGGATAGATGAGATTTATATTATTTCCTTAGGGATTTAAATGATCAATTTTATGTGCCAACTGCTACAAGTTGAATATAAAACCCTCCAAAATGCTATAAAACCCGTTTTCACCGCAACATCCATCACGTTAATGATATTCACGTTATCTCGTGAGAAATAAAAGAAAACACAAGCCACATTTCCTAAATCCATAAAAAACGAAACCATTTGTACCATCGTGCCATCGAAGCAAACCCATCGTGACATGTTCCTTTTCATTTCCGCGTAACAGTAGCGAAATAAGCGAAGCGAAATAAGAAAAGCGCACACCAGTTACGCACGTACACACGCAAGCAAAGGCAGGCGCGAATGTGCGTACGCATCACATTTTGCTCGCCGGAAACGTGTAAAGCTTTGACGGGTTCCACCACAGTGTCCCCCATTGTACCCCGCCACTTCCTGCCTCGTCGGTATGTGCAGAATATTGTTGCAAAGACGCGTGACTCTCAAGAATGCTTTCCCCGGGCGCTCGTGTTGTCTCGTCAAGAGCCTGGCAGCGCAAGACACGCATGTTGACAGGCTTCGGCCTAGGCATTGTTGCCGTCTCACACGCGGCTGGGCTTTGCAGGGGGTGAAAATTGACGGAATCAATTTCGTCATCGATGCGAGAACCCGATGCAAGCCGGTGAAATGATGAAGATTTAATCAGGCGGTTCCGCACATTCACGTTTTTTTGGTGTATGCGTGTGTGCGTCCCTGTTGGGTTTGTGATGGATCGCGACGAATGAGACGAAATCAAGGGATTGTCGTAAAGGGCGGGTTTCCGGTTTCCTTTGATTCGATTAAGGATATTCGATACTGTGTGTATCCGCCCCGCGTTACGATGATTACAACAAAATGTCTTTCAATTTAGCATTACCCGATAATGTGGAATGCGCCTCGAGAAGAAGGAGGATGAAGGTATTGCTTTGTTGCTCTAAGAGAAGCTAGAAAAGCAACCTGTATGCAAATATGAAGAATATTTCGATTTAGATTTAGGAACATTTCGTCGTTGTTTCATTCCAAAATGTCACTCTAAAAAATTGAAGCTACTTGATACTAAAAAATTATTATATAATTATATTATATTAAAAAGACATCTAAGTTAAACTGTTTATAACGTTTGTTGTTAAAGAGCACATGCCTCCCATAGGTCGAACTGTGGCTTATGATTATGAGCATTTTTTTTTACTTTTCCAGCCTTCCCGCCCATTTAATGAAGATGATACCGGGAAGCATTAATTTTTATATTCTAATGCTCGTTTTCGCGTCACCCTCCCTTCGTCCTGCGCGTATCCGATTGAAGTGTACGTCGAGAGGTAAAAGTTTGCCCATGAAAATGCGTGGCGAAAATGCGAGAGAATCTTGTTTCAGATATTTTTTCATCAGCATTCCAGTAGGGGAACGTGGAAGGACGTTTCGTTATTTTTATTTCGCTCCCTGTCGTAGTCAAAATGTGTCCGAGCAGTGCTGGTGCGTGGAAGTGAAAAAGAGGAAAAAAGATCGCGAGTTTGACCTCGCACGTCCGCGCTGGTTTGTGGAAAGTTGTGGTCCAGAATCATTAGCAAGCGGCGGACGCGTCTGATGCGCCGCGAACGGTCAAACGCGGAACGAAATGATGGTAGGAAAACATTAACCATTCATGGCTTCCATCCGTGTGCCGCAGGCAGACACGAGAAGAGCAGAAACGTACCAAGAACCGCATCGTGAAGGAAGGAAGTGAGGTTTTCCTCATAGCTAGGTAAAGCGGTTTGCGTTTCTTTGCTAAAATGGAAAGCCTTTCGCAAACGTAACTATAAAAATAAATTGGTTTATAGGTTTCGCCAGGGATCCTTCGCAAGGTGTGCGGTAGGTAACACTTTTACTACCCAGTAGGGTGTGGGGGTGAGTGGAAGAGAAAGAAAGTATACCGGAAGTCTTAAAATGTGTGCTTTAAAATTAAATGTAGAAAAACGTGCAGCCTATTAAATTTTACCTTCCCCGGTGCGCTGCGTCAGAGAAATTGCAGAGGTAGAAAATCGTTCGTATTTTGCTTAGAGAATCTCTCACCCTTCGAATCGGTTTCAGCGCGTGGGTAAATCGTGCAAATATTTCAACGCTTATCTTGCGGTGGGAAGTTTTGATAAGCATACCTACGCCTACGGTGCTTGAATGTGACCAAAGATAAACGTACCACACCGCTTGGTAGCGAAATAACCAGCAATTACTCTCTTCACTGGAAGAGAAGGAGAAAATTGTGGCGGTGTGTTGTTTAGTGCGTTCCGAACTAGAAACGGTCGTTTTGCTTCACATGCATGAACTGTGGCCACTTTGGCACGACACTTATTGCTTCGTTCTAAGCGCGTGTCAAGCGAGGGTCACGCGAGAGTTGCTAGAATAATCTGACCTTTTTTTCCGGGGCTCCCGTGTTGGTTGAGCACATTGTAATGAATCGTACGTTAGGTTCTACGGAAAGTCAAAGTACGATTGGCACAACACCCACTGGTAAATCCGCTTATGAGAGCCGGGACGTACTCGAGGTAGGCTTCAATTTCGCTTAAGCAATGTAATTGTGCTCGCTATATAGCTGGTCATTATGGGTTCACTCGTGTTCGTGCACGACAGGGCGTTTATGCCAATTGTGGTAGAGAAAGTATTATGCTGGAAGGTAATTTCAGCCGTTTGTTCAACATTGGTGTTTGCAGTGAAATTACTGTTTTTTCTTGCACATTGTGGAATGTGCTGCATGAACTGTTCAACTATAACAATGTTAGAAAATTGTATTATGTTGACAAGTTTTTAGAGAATATGTTTCCGTAAAAGAATTCAAAGACATGATAATATTTTCTGTATCATATATATTATTCAAATATTGAAATGATTAAAATATTCCTCAAGGTACACGTTAGACGTTATCGATATGCTCGATTAAGTAACATTTTTTGTACATTACTGTAGAAGTAATTTTGAATGTTTTCCCTGAAAAAAAAACACCGTAATCATCATGATGTCCAATTTTCCTTTTACGTCGATTTCACCGTGCCTCATTAACCACGCTTTCGTTTTCGTTTAATTGGATTATTTTTTTTTTGCATCCATACAAATAAACATGTTTTCTTCGCAAGATAAAATGGTCCTCACTGAAAACGAACCATCCAGCGAGTATCACTTTTCGCGTACTACACACCAGGGCAAAACTAAAATCTAGGACATTGAAATGTCTTACTCCGGTTCCATCCCAGCGTTACTTCTAATTAGAGACCGACCGGCATGGAGTCCACTCAGAAAAACCGGAATGGAGCCTGCGCGCTCACTCGCGCTGCTCGTCCCCATTATGCCTAATGAGACATGTGATAATCAAAAACCCATCTATCGCATACGGCCCGTGGGGACGCACACTGGGAGGCTTTTCCGCCGGGAGGAAACGCATCTCAAATTAAGCAGCAGTTTGGAGGAGGGCACAAATCTCCAAAGCGACGAGTCTCCTCCCGAAGCACACGTTGGCTGTGACGCCTGCCTGATAGGGACGGTTCATCCGAATCCTGGCACAACTCATTTCCACGCCGCACCTAATTGGACGATATCTTTTGCCGAGCACCCCTAGGGTGGTGGGAGGGGATGCGGTACGGCCGGAGGAAACTGTCGTTTGCCTCAATAGCTCAATGAAAACGAAACCGCGCCCTCCCGTGTCGGTGTCCTGTTTGCAGTGTTTGTAGATTCATCTAATGAATGCTTTCATGTCGCCGCACATACCGTCGCAATAAGCGAGGATTGTGAAGGAAGCGGTTTTTTGTGCGCTGTCGGTATCAACGTTCTTTTTTTTTTCCTTTTGCACTTGTTAGATTGTGATGGAATGGGATGGATGGTGCTCCGTACGGTGTGCGAGTGTGCGTCGACCCAGATAGCAAGTACAACGGAAAGCTTTTGCCTTTCGGTTCTCTTCGCTGTATGTACGTTGTCGATTTAAGCTCATTTCATTTTTTAATTAAATAATCATAACCGGTGAAGTGAAAGTAGACTTTTCAAAGATTTTTTAAAAGTTTATATGAAGAATCAGAAAATAATAATGTTTACATACTTAGAAGCCACTTTTTACTTAATTTAAATATTATAAATACATACGGCTAGTACGGCTTCAAATTTACACACTTTAATGGAGGCGCCTGGTGCATTTCACCTTTTTTCTGTTCAAACGAATAAAATCGTGAACAGAACCATTAAACATGACGTTTTGGGCTACTACGTGTAATTTACCCGCTGTCATTCGTACAATACGTCTGCTCTTCCGTGGAGTGAAAAATTCAACATACTACTGTAAATATGCCATGCCCATTTCCATCGACGAACCACATTGACTCGGGATTGTAAAATCGGCATGCCTAATAAGTAATGATTGTTTGATTTGGAGTAAATTAGCAAATAACTAAGCGATAAATTTATAATGCAAACATAAACATATTAATGCGGGGATGGTGGTGACGATGGGGCATTGTAAATATACACTGGCATAAAAGTTGAAAGTTGTTCGCCCGGCATCGCTAAAGAGGCGCTTCGAATGGCGAACACGACGCGACGGTGGGTGACAGGTACGTATGGGAGGGTAAGCATTTTATATGCTTAAAGTTAATGTGCCCGAGGGCGGAACGATGCGCATAGAATGTTTGAACATAGCCGCGCCTTATCCCGCCCTTCCCGTGGTCCTTGCTGGGAGGCCGCATTATTTGCCCCCCACATTTTGTGTTTAGTGTTCGCTGTAGCTTTTTTCAATTCTCCCGCTCGTTCGCCAATGTTTCAATATTTGCATTCCGCCAGCAGGACGTGGCTTACATTTCATTAGACTGACAGGAGTTATGGGCAGGTTGTTGGAGCAGGGGGAAGAATGCGGAGCAGACACCGTAACAAAATGTCGATTTTCAAGCACCTGTTACATTTGTGTGCTTTTTGCGGGCTTAGGAACGTTCGGAAGCTTTCACTGTGTTGTATTTGACTTGCAGCGGTGTGTGAAGCAACTTCGCAACGGCTCATTAAAGTTTCACGAAACCTGCGTTTTATAATGTTGAAGTAATTTTTAGTTGTATGAAATCTACTAAAGCCGTTTCTCGCAAACACTCAACATCATTCAATGTTTTACGTCATGCTTCATCGTTGCAAGTACGTTATCCACTAACTGATTGCCACAAGTCGCCTAAATCGCGTCAAATGCATACCGCACCATTTTCGAACTCTGATTTTCCACGAACCTAGCAGATTAAGTTAATTTCAGTTTCAATCGTCTGCCGACGCGATTAGGAAAGTTGTTTGTATGGAAATTTTCTACACCCTACCTCTCCTTTGCGACACAGCCCAGCCCCGCTTTTGAAAGCAAACAAACCGCCAACTCCTTCAAAAATATGCCACCAGAGGTTCGCCCAACTCGTCAGTGGACAAAACTTGCCTATTCCGGTATTCGAAGCAGCACCTCCGAGCCAAGTACGGAGCTGAAACGATTATCTATCCGACGAAAATAGGCGGTGGCGTCAAGAGTGAGAAGTGAAAATTACTATGTACAACGACTTGGCACTCGTTAAGACAACACAACCATCCCGCAGCATAATTATGTTACTGACAGCTGGGATTTCTTTGTATGCGGTAGCAACAACGTTGAGGAAGGGGCAGAGACCGGAGCAAATTTTGTGTGAAGTGAAGGCGTGATCGGCGGTGCTGCCATGTTGGAAAAACTTTTGCACCATTTTTACGCGATTCGAGCGTCGCGCACCTAGTCGGTAATTATGGTCCATTTGAATAGATGAGGGTTTAGAGTTTCTGCCTGCCCATCCTCGTAAACAGGCTGTCGAACAAAGGACGGCCGTTGGAAGGCGAAGAGATTCTTGTATTCAAGTTTTTTTCTTCACTTTTCCAGTAGGGTAATTTAAAATATTGCAATAGCAGGGGTTTGTTAGCCTCACGTTTCTGTTGTGATTTAATCACGTTGTTTTGTGAGCTCCTGAGAATTTTGTTTTAGATATCAAATATTCGTTTCATAAATTTGTAGTATTAAAGATTTTTAAAATAATCATAAATCATCTTCGTAATTAGACTTATCACTCTCTATCCCTCTTTCTTGTCGAGTGAAAACTTCCAACAGCACCACTTCAACATTTAAAAAAAACATCTCCGTGTGTGTTGTTTAAAAATTCGAAGTGATTGCCGCTCCGGTTCCTCCCGAGTGGAAGGAAATAAAATTGCTCACTGCAAAATAAATTATTTCCCGCACAAACGTCCGTTTCTATTTCTGTCCGTCACGTTCTACGTTTGCACTTATACAAGCACTTCCGCGAGACTGTTAGTCGTACCGTACTCTACCGGAGAACGTGTCGAGCAATCCCATGGCCATCCATTCCATTTGCGCCGGTTGCCATCTGGCTACTGATTTTTTTTCCTGCTCACACCGCGTGCATTTGCCAGGGGATCAGACACCAGGAAATCCTTTCCAATCTTCCCACAATCATAAGTGATGTGGCGTATCTGATGCATTCTCCAAAAACTCATAAGATGAATAATTCATGCCGCGCGAGTTGTTGTGTGTGTGTGTGTCTGTGTGTGAGTGATCCTCGGCCCCATCCGGGTTCGTTCCAGTTCTTTCGAGTTTCGAGTGTCCTTACGGTCGCGTGTGTTTTTTATCTCATTTTTTTGTGCCGCTACCTACCCCGTTGATGACGCCCTTGTCAGGCGATATCCGTCTTCATTCAGACTCAGTAAACCGCTAGCCTGTGGCTCCGACACCGTGCAAGCTGATCGGATTAAAGTTTGGTTTGGAGAGTTTCCACCGACCGTCGAACAATGTTTGGGAAGAAATGTGTTCTATGAACAACTCCCTCCACAGCACGGTTGGGAGACGATATCGACGAAACTCCTGCTTGGTCTGCATCTTGACGCGTCAAAGCGTCATCGTTTGTGCTCATTTCGAGAGGTAGAGACAGAGACAAACAGAGAGGAGAAGTAGGAAGTGTTCTTACGTGTTCTTTCTGCATTGCAACCACACTCGTTTTCCGTTCCGGATGTGATTGGTTTGTTTTGCATCCGTTATGCTGCTGCACAAAGAGGTGTACGATGAGAATCTCGGGCGGCCGGGAGCTTGACTCGTTGCGCCTAGGCACAAACAGACGGACGGGGAAAGATTTGAGATGAAAAAATCGTCTGTATCAACGAAAGGAGCCTCTCCTAATGGGGGACGAATTTGCAGGATATTCATGACGACTGTCGGTAATTTGAGCTGATTCTGCCCCGGCAGGTGCAAGTGGTGTTCGAAGTTGAAGCTGATACGTGTCACAGACCCGACTCCTTTGTTGTTATAGATTCATTGTACTGAGGTTTTTTTGGTTGCTGTCGGTGTGACAGCAGTTTCCCATCATTTAGTGCTTTGCATGTTTGTGTCTCTGGGTCCAAAAAGGGTCTCTTCTTTATATGTCAGACCTCCGTCTGTAGCCTGAAGTGTAGGAAATAAAAAATGAGTAAAATATTGTATTAGAATTGTTAATTTTAAGCTTGTGTTAAGAAATAGAAAAAGTAAATGTAGCAAGTAGTAACTTAATTGTAATGTAAAAAATTGATTCTATTTTTTTTACAAAATTTAGTCTTAAAAAAGCTTTTGTTTGTCAAAAATTTGGGAAATAATGCATTAAACACCTTACACACGGACACACTCATGCGCTACTGCGGGTTGAAAACAATCCGCATTCATGCATTAATTTTTCGGTTTCATGCCGTGTTTTCGGTTCCAGCTGTATTTGCTACCGACGACCGGGGGGTTTTGCGGAAATTTTGGCAACGTACGCTTCCGGTCCCGGGCGCTTCGACAAAACAGGAGTATTCCATGGAAAACGGCTTTCACTACAGTAATAATAAAAACAATATGAAAACGTTGGAGTGCGCAAAAAATACTACAAAACAGAACGGAAGTACAGGTTCATAGTTTTCGCACCTCTCCGGTGTACGTTCGGTGGTGGGGTGGCCGGGGTGGAAACAAGCAGCACGTTTTGTCACACCAACAACATACACACAGAATGTTGATTCAGTCAGCCGCACCAAAGCTTCCCCCGGCACCGAAAGCTCCGGAAATGATAGAAGCGATGTGTTTATTCTAGTATTTGATTATTTTCGTCCAACTGCAAACGACCCACCCCCCCACCACAACTGCACTCAGGCCCATTTCGAAGGGTTGTTTTTTCCACGCGGGCGCTCACATCCTACGTTGCTAAATTTTGGTCGGTGTTGAATTCGTTCCTGTTCATTTTTTTTTCTTTTCTGCGGGATTTTCATCCGACATGTTGTCCGGCGTCCGGTGCGCACTGTTTTCGTTTCATCCCATCCCGGCGAGTGAACAAACGGTGCTCGTTACGCGGACGACTGTTTTCCGGTGGTTCGGGCTGCTGCTTTTCGGCTTTTCGCACACAAGAATCTCCCGCCAATCGATCCGGGAAAGCCGGTCGAATTGTTCAAAGCTCTTTTTGCTTGTGCGCGCTTTGGTGCGCAGATAATTCGCGAATTGTGAACGAAATTATCTCCGGCAAACCGATCTGGTCTCTACTGTGAATGATCGATTAAAAAAGGTTTTTTTAATTCTTCGTTTCCGTAGTTATAGCCACAAGTTGAGAGGGTTTCAATTTGAAAAAAATCGATGGCCTCGATCCGCCATCCGATTTACGCGTTGTTTTTTTTTTCTTTAATCAAACGAACGGCACACACAAATGACATGCAATCGCATGTCAACCTCATTATACACAAAAATAGTCCACCGATTGTAGATACCATCACGATAATGAAAACAAATAAAAAACGCCTAAAATGCCGTCAATCAAACGTCCCATCTCTTTGACCTTTAAAGGACCTTTTCTACGGACCGGAAAATAAGGCTGGCACTGCTGCCGACTGTCCTTGAACTTCAGCCAACGGCTGTGGAGTGATTATGTTTCATCCGAGCCGAACTCGACCGGATCTTCGATCCAATTAGCATTCGTCTTTCGCATTCGCATTTCCAAGAATCGTACTCGTTAGCAAGGTTCGCTCGATGTCGCTTTCTCGCTATGCCCCATTTTCTTCACGCAATCATGCTAAAGATTCCAAATTCAGCCCTCCAGCCTGGCGTATCCTTTCTTTAGCTAGCGCAGGATTTGCTCTCGTTTGGAGTTTTCTCCCGTTTTTTCGCAGAATTTTTCTCGCCACCCCCTTCCCGGGCCGTGATGCGTTCGTTCGTTCACCCGCAGTATAAATGCTTTAAAAGAGAGCCCAGGAAACTTTCGATGTGCCTCGTCAGTTACGTGTTTCGGGGTGTGAGTGAGCGTCCTTTTACCATAAAAATGAAAAGCATACAAAGTAGGGCATCCGTACGGGACCAGTCTATGGCCAATAGTGACGCAGTGCTGTATGTCCAATAAAAATCGTCTTCAAGATCAGTGCTTCAGCGCAAAAAGTAAAATGGAAGAGGTTGGATATATTGCTGGCGATGGTCAAGATAAGCTTAGAAAACACTCCACATACAAGCTATGCGAACAATACGTTTCTATCCACCTCATCGCTATTCACGAGTCACTCTTGTCTGTGGAGAGTTCCGGGAAGTTTCTGAAAAATATATGTTCCCACCAGACGGTGCTAATTGTCATTCTCATCATCAAAGCCGTTTGTGCGAAGCGTACGCTAAAAATGGCACACATACACACCGGCAGTGTCTTGACTTATCTTTATATTAAATTTCACTCACTACCACGAAAACGCCAACGCAAGCGGATGAGCATGGACCGGCGGCACGAACTACTAGCGTTTCGTTTCGCTTTTTCGCATGTCGTCACGTCACGCTAGGGTGATGACGACGCGCACCACTTTCACTAGTTTCCCGGTTGCGGAGGGCTAATGATCAATTTAGTATTCAAATCAGCCAATTTATAAGCTAATTCCAAGTGCTTGTCGGGAGTGGCTGGCTGGCGCGTTCCGTTCCTTTCTGGTGTGGGAAGATTTTCTTGGAGTGTGTCTGACTTTCGGTTTTGCTGTAATGGCGGGTGACGACGATCATGTAGGACACTTGCTTTTCTTTGTATTCGATTGGAGTAGCATTTCGAGATTTACACAAGAAATTACGTTCCAAGGCGGCAGAGTCGGTTGGGTAGAGAAAAAATCAAATAAAGAATCCCGCCCGTCGCAACCGAGAAATGTAAACTCCGGTTCCTAGCTGCCGAGGAAAAATTGTCCCGATAAGAAACGAGAATAAATCTGATTGGGTTAGCGAACTGAAACAGAAATCAGTGTATCTTTTTTTTTTAGCAGCATAACTCTCACCGAGCTCCGCCTATCTGTGGTGAATCTTGTCTAGAAGGCGGAAATCGCGGCAACGGGCAGGACTAATTTCCACACCACGTGTAGTGCCGGCGTGACTAACCCCTTTCAGCCGCCGGACGAGCCAAGTTTAGCCATAAATCTGTAACTTCCACCATTCGGAGCGTCCCGCTCTACGAGAATTCGTCGTATCCGTTTCCGGCACTCCAGGGCGTCGTACGGAATTCCTACCTCCTACCCCCTACCACCAATCGCCTGTGTCCGTCCAACCCAAAACAACGAAAAACCGCTCCGAATGGCCCCGAGCCCTTTTGCCCTTTGCTTCGGTGTCGGTTTGTGAGAATGGACACGGGTTTAGAAACAGAGACACAACACAACAACAAAAAAAACGCTGCGAAAGGTATGATACACAGAAAAAAAAACCTCGAAGTTTCCCCGAAACAACTTCTCACGGGTCAAAACGCAGTAGAGTGCCGGTGCGTCCCGGAGGGAAATTGGCGGGAAAGAGGCCGCACACAACACAACACCGGACAGCTTCCATTCCACGAGCCAATCCCCAGAAGGAGTGTAAATTTTGCGATTACACTCCCGCGGATCCTTGCCTTCCGGTCCGATAGCATCTGGTCGGTGGTTCGCTTTTGCCGGATGTTGCTGCTGTTTTTTTCCTATTTTTCTTTTCCCAATGTGTGTGTGTGTGTCTGTGCACCAATCTCCATTTCCACTTCCGGGGACGACAACGATTTTTGGACGTTGGTTAAACGCAGAATCTAGCTCCGGGATGAGCTCGGCTCGAAAAACTGTGCCTGCCCCACGTATCTGTTGCTAGTGGTGCGCGTTGGTCCCAGAAGGATGACATTTCCGGGCTGCAGCACACCACCCTGCCCTGCTTTGGTGTGCGAGAGATTCACGGGTTGGGCTTTACGCTAAGATTTGTGGCCAGAGTTTTATTCGCGTTTTTCACCGCCAGTGTTCAGCAGCATCGCGTTATCTGGTGGTATTGTTTGCTAGTTTGCCGTTCGTGGTGCAAACCGGATTTGTCACGTTTAGTTAAGATGGTTGAGACAATTTGGGGAGGAAAGTGGTTAAAAATGTTGTAATGGTAAATTTGGTTCTTAGTGTCATTTTGTTGATTAAATGACATTGGAAACTATTACTATTATTACTATTTCTATTTCTCGTTACTTTCTTAGTGAGTAAAAAGCTTTACTCTCTTGGTGAGTTACTTACAAATCCTAAAAAAACGTTTAAATATGTAATCTTACAAAATGTGTAAGATATTCAGTTTGAAGACAATTTGAAATAAAAGTTGATCCTGAAAATTGTATAAAAATAACCTGATACTATTGGATAGATTTGACGTAGATTTGGCGGGTGTAAAAAAATCATTATCCTTCCTTTCTGTGCGAACCGAACCTGACGTAATCGGGCTTGGTCAGACACGTTTAATAGGCGGAGCGAGTAAAGTGCATTCAAGTGCAACACAGTGCAGTGGAAAACAAAAACATGCCCGTAAACAAACGGAATCAGGTAGGGGAAAGAAAAACCATTATGAACCGATTGAAACACGAGCCGCCAATAGAGACAAACACATCCGCCCTCACGAGCGATAACATTATAACGCAATTATCAATTGAACCCATCAGATAATGCCTTTTTTGCCATTGTCTGCCGAGGATTTGCTGTTATTAATCGTTTTGGGGTCAATTTAAAACTGTGCAAATTGCAACAGCAGCAGCTGCAGCTGTGGGGTTGTGTTGCATTGTTTTTGTTTGCGCTTTCGAGCGGGCCGTTCAAGTGGTGGCAGTATTTTCATTTAATTTCAATCGCCAAATATAATGCATACCTGGTTACCTGACCCGCGGGACGGTGGGAATATTGCGGTTCCATTTGCGTTTTGTTTTAACAGCGTTGTTTTGCTAAAATGAGACAGAAAGTCTCACGGTGAGTAAAACGTTATTGTAAAAATTGTTGAAAAACAGCTGCAAAGCTGAAATATACCTCAAAACGCGAAACGTTTCCTTCCGTCACGATTGATGTGGCTGTACAACCGTACTGAAGTTGATGCATAAACTCCAGCCGTTGTTTGTGTGCTCATATCGCGTGTTCACCTTTCATCAATCGCTTGTCTTGTGCAGCACCTGATCCGAAAGACAAATGAAGCTCATGCTTGCGTTCAATATGTTGTCGAATTTCGGAACGCTATTACGAGACCAATTGTGTACAAAAGCAGGGCAAAAGAGAGATAAAAAGAGGAGATCGGGAAGGGAGAACGAGATTCTCATTAGCGTGAACAAGACTCGCGGACATTGTCACGTGGTGAGTTCAATCAATCATTTTCTACCCGTGGTTTGTGCAACGGAGGGATGATTTTTCACCGAACAAACACGCAGTATTAAACCCGATTAATAGTAGCTGTTCACGTGTATGTCCTTGCAACGAAAATGCGAAAAGGCATCCCTTTCTCACGGCACGGCCGGTTGATTATCGTCGCATGTAGCTGTCGCTGTATTTTAATTTCATTGTCTCCTCACCAGCTAAAGAGGAGGAAACGTTCCCACACAAAATGAACCGGTCCGTACAGAATGAACAGGTCCGCTTTTTGTGTTAATGTTAATCACTTCTTCGGACGAGCCCGGTTCTATTATCTTTTTTCCCTACAGTGCGCCATCACGGGAAAAAGGATATTAACGCACGCATCGGACAGGGCAGAAAATGAAAATGAGACGAATCCGTTTTATGTTTTATTTTATTGTATTTTTATTTCCCTTCTGCTACATTTTTGCTGTGTGCTTACGGGCTAAAATCGATAGCAAAATGCGAAAAAGTCGAACCGCACTCGGGTGTACCGCGGCCGCAAATGAGGAAAAGTTATTAAATTTTTCTCATTACTCCGGTGGCAATGATTGGACCTGTCTGTTTTTTTTTAATTCGTCCTACTTTTCCAGCGCACCACACTACAGGCCCTGCCGCAATCGCAGTGTTGTACTGTGCTGGTCTTTTCCGACCAAACGGGGTACGAGAAAATGTTCGCAAGCGTTGAACTGCATTTTTGGTGCATCCCTAACGGCGGAGGGCGGACGTAGTTTTGCGTACAGACGAACAATCATTGCTCCCTCCCGCTCCTCCATCCTGGTTATCCCTTTTTCACCCAGATGACTTTACTATTTCCTGCCAGTCAACCAATCATAATCAGCCAGTTCCACACTACGCACAGTGGAATGAGATTTGCGTACACCGCACTACGGTTTTTTGTATCCATTTATTAATGATTGAAATGAATTTTCCAACCCCCACAAACGCGTCCGGCCACAAAGCGCACGTGTGTGGTGTGGAGCCGGCGGTCGACTGGTTTGATTGAAATTTTAATCTAGCAAAATGGTAATTGAGTAATTTTGCTTACTGTGTCCCTTGATTTTGGCTTCCTTTCAAAATATTCATTCACCGTGTTTTTTGTGTTTTGTTTTTCTACAACAGTTTTCATACAATGTGCCACGCTGTCCATCTGTGTTTCATGTTTTGTTTCTGATAGTTATTTTTATTTTTATTGCCCTCCCTATATCGGTTACCTAAAGTGTAAAAATTGCTCTGACCGGGTTGGGTTAGTGTGGCTCAGTGTCAAGTGGTACTCTAATTAGGGGCTTGGTTGAAAGCCTTTTTTTATAAAAACCCTGGCTTTTATGGTAGGTTGTTTTGCTCTGGATGCATTTAAGTTGCGGTGAAACGGGGTGCGCGTTGAATTGGAAAATTAATTCAAATACAACACCAATCGAGAAACGTGCGAGTGGAAAATGCACACTCCGCATTGCAATGCATTTGAAGCACTTTAATTATTAAACTTGGCTATTGGGGCGATTTTTGTTCGGGGTCAAGCGAAAACTATTACTATGCCGTTTGTGTTTGATTAACGCAAAGCGTTCTAGTAGTTTTTCAATTCAATTTATTGAGCAATGTGAAACACATCGCTTGAGAATGGAAGCATTTTTGTTGGTGCTGCTGCTGACATTACATTCACACCATCAAATTTCTGGCTACATATGCAAAACCAGCGCCGGGACTGCATCCAATCTTTGCCACATACCTGACACACAGATGACTGAAGCAACACAAAATTACTTCCTACCTTTTTCCCTTCCACTATCGCTTCTTAACGCTTCGGTGGCATTCCCGGAAGGATTCTTGTGCATCCTTGTATCCCTTAGAGGGCACACGGAGATGGATGGTCGGTGACCTCTTTTATGCAATCCCGCCTTTGATGTTCCCGTCGAGTGGAACGAGGCTCAGTAATATGTCGGTACCGATGAAGTAACATGACGACGGCAACGATGTTGAACCCCACTTCATGCTGCACTTTGCTGCTAGTGGCTGAGTATTTGTCGCAACCCCTTCTGTGAATCTGTTTCCGGTAGCTAGAGTGGGAATGAGTGGCAAACACGCTTAGCTCCTGTAGCTTTTTTATTCTCCCAAGAAGTTCCCTTTTTATACAACTCGCCAATATTTCCCTGCTGGCAACATAGGACCAGTAGATGGACAAATCACGAAGAAACGGCGCTCTTCCAGTGGCTTCTCCGTTTGTGAGGTTGTATCGATTTTCTCTGACAGCTCTACTGCTTTCGCTGGTGAATCGAAGCATCATCTCACCATCGCAGGGATTACTCTGTTGTGGCTGGTTTAGATAAAAAAAAAGCGGAAAGGAGTCATACCAACTCCGCTCATGTGCTGGTGGGAAAGCATGAAGCATGACCAGATCCTAGCAGCGGTCGCTACGGCAACACGGCACCAGGGGAGCGCCGAAAAAGAAGAAAAACGTACAGTATACTAACCTTAAAAATGTGCACACTGCACAGAAGGCAGCCAGCAGGATATTCGAACGCGCTTGCTTGCTTTTGCCCAAGCTGGCGTCAGCTGGCGTCATCCCCGATGGCGTCATGCCAGGCATCGAAGTCAACAGCGTTCGATCGAACGTTCGCTTTTTCTGTATATATGTTTGCACTCCACAATTCGTCCTGCTGGGCTGGGCGTTTGTATGTGTTTTGTTATATGTTTCTCTTCACCAAAGCGTTCAAAAGGAGTCAAGTTCCCGCTGGGAATCAATGTCCGGCTCCGGTGTCCGGGTGATTGTCAGGGAAGAAAAAAAATCCTCCGAGAAAGTTACTGTTGATAAAAATCGTAAAAATAGACTCTGTGTCCGTTTTTGTAGTTTTCAAAAGTTTTTGTTTGTGGCCTGTGTGTTTGAAGCAATTTTTATGCAGTTTGCGGTGTGTTCATTCGTGTACAGAGAAACTTTAAAATGCAGGTGAGGGACGATGTACGGGTGTAAAAGTTTTATTTATTTTTATAACATTATTTGCCATTAGTATATTGTGTTTTGAAGAAATTCTGAAAGGAAAATATAAAGCCACTTCCTTATCCCGGTTCTTACACAATGACATGCATCCTGGTGACAGTGTGCTAAAAGCTTGTAAAAAAGGTATCTAAAATTCAGTAAAAGTAGGTCACACTGCGTCTGAGAACATTCTTTAATGTTGAGTTGAGTGTTTCTGGGTTTATTTTTTTTGTTCGGCGCTTGAAACACCCTTTTCATGTGGATGAGAAAACAAATGCTGTGGAAAATTCACCCTCTGCTTCTTTGAAACGCGCCGGGCCGGTAGTAAATACATAAAGGGATTAAGGATCGTATGTGGTAAAGAGGCTGCTTTTCTTTACCTTTTTCTCCATTCGCATGAAACAAAACACC
>JXWZ01006914.1:0-12360 GCA_000956215.1 Anopheles farauti No. 4 | reverse complement strand
ATGTTGAAATGAATAATTGGCGTATTTGAACACTCGTTTTTTTTTGGCTGTTTCACTAAGCACATACACGTCAGGTAGAGCGGCATAAGGTTGTTATTAACTAAGCTATTTTCTTTGGCTTCGACGTTAGCGATGGATGTTGGGTTGCTTTAACCTGCATCACTTTTTTATTTGGCAAACTTCAAACCCACTGGCGACGGTAACATCTCACGATTGTTGGTGGCATGACCTTCAGCGAAACATCATACCGGCATCAGCACAATATGCATCCATCTTAGTTTCAAACAAACACACGCGCAATTCGGTCTCCGAAAGGTACGGCGGTGAAGCCCACCACGTGGCTGATTAATGTCGACACTTACGGGGATAAATTTGGCACCGTGTCAACATCCTACACCACCACCCATCACCATCACTACTGCATCGCGATCAGATGGAAGACACTGTCACGTTTTTTTCGCGGATGCATCACCAACCGTTTCACACCTCGCAACGCGAATGGCAGGAAAAATTCTTGCATGGGTTTTTTTTATATAAGCCCCCGTTCGTCATCGCCCTTTACCGAACACGTTGGTGCACATTTCGTTCACTTCAAAGTGTGTTTGTCTTGCACATTCCGAAAGTCGGCACTGAAAGCGATCGTAAACTGCTCAATTTCACCTCCAACTAGCAACTAAACACTTGCGCGGTTAGTAAACACGGTGTGCTTTGTGAGGTATGGTACTGACTGTGTCTGTGTGTCGAGCAAAACTGTGCTCTTGTTCACAAAACGTACATACGCACGTCCATTCGCGACGAAGGTTACCCAGCAACTGGGTGAGGGGAGTTCCGCACAAAATAGAGAGCAAGCATAAAAGCATTATTGAGTTGCTCCGAGTGTTATGCTCTCTCACAGCCACACAGTGTCGTCAGTGTAAGACAACCTCTTCTTAAGTGTAGGGCACTGGGTTAATCAACTTCTGTATTTGTTATTATATACTCATAAGCATAATGATTCCAACAATATTAATAATTATGTAATATGGTATATTACATTTTTTAATAAACAGAAACTGCAAAGGAACTATAAACGTCACAGTTTTAAGATATATTCAAACCTTCAAAATTTCAAATCTTTCCAATACATAAATTTCTTTATTCCAATTCGAATGTGATATGTTTGCTATAAAGGCATTTTAGTTAGAAAATATAAATCATTTCCAAACAAAACCCTTTTCTTTTGTCGGTGGCAATTATTTTACACATTTTTGACAACCCCTGCATTGCATCGCTCACTGAAATGAAATCTCTCTCCCTTTTCTCTCTATTGCTTTTCTCTCATGGCGCTCAGAAAACGAAGCGTTTCAGACGTGCGATATGAAGCGTTTCGATGCTCGCTGGCGCATAAATGTTTTGAGGGGAGGCAAGCGGAAGCGAACGGTCAATGTTCTATGCAGTTACATAGGAAAAATATATATATTTAGCTTATAAACCTATGGTGTGTTACAAGTGAATTAAATGAAATATTGAAAAAAAAACAAAATTCACTTGTACAATGCACAACATACAACTTCTATTTTTGTTTTCATTTTAAAATATACATTCATTTATAAAGCTAGACGTTTTCCGCATCAAATGAGTTTACGATATCGGCATGCGGCTAGACTTGTTCTTGAAATATTCGAAGCTTATCTATTTCACCGGCTGACCTTTCGGTACGGACCCATCCAACACACAAACTGATTCACGAACCGGTTTTACCAGCACACAACAACATAGGTGACCGTCTGCCAATGAAAACAACCTATACACTAAGCGCCACACGGATGGATCTCGTGCCTTTACATCCCAATAAAAAGAAGCTTGAAAAAAAAATCTGGAAAAAATGCATTACAATGAAACCAAACCGAGCCTCCTCGAGCGGCGAGCATAGTTCAATGTGTAAGGAGAAACCGAGGTATCGGAGTGTTACCACATTACCATATCTGGAAGCCCGATAGAGTCTGCGCCTACACGAGTAAAATACCTCCCAAACCTGAACTGAAGCTAGAACCAAGTCCAGTCTTCCTCCTTCTCTTCTCCCTGGACAAGAGCCCATCTCAACCATGCTGCACGATCAGCAACTAGCAAACGTGCATTCCGGAAAACAACATACAACCTCGCGCCCAAACAGTCAGGTCCTTGGCGAGCGGATCAGGCGTAGGTTGTCAGAAGAAGGTGGACATTGAGTGTTATCTTGGTGGTGGGTAGAAAATCTTCCCGGAGCCTTCAGTTCACGCTCCAAGGAAAGAGAAAAAGAGATGAAACGAAACGAGCCCCATAAACAGAAATGGATGAAGTATTATGCTTTAACCATTTAACCCCCACGCACACACAAACTGGTAATAGTCGATAAAGTACGCCGGAAAAGGGTTCTCATAACTTTTGTTTCGTTTTGTGCGGAGTGCATAACCTGTGCGGTCCATTTGAAATGTGTTTTTTCTTCTTTGATTCGTGGTGAGATATGATCGTGGATTATGGGGCGTGTGATGGGAATGAATTATAATACGGATGAAGACGAATGAAAGCAGGAAGTGTGAATCATCAGAGGACATCGTATTAGAATAGGAAAGGGTCATTTGTCAGAGCTTTGCTTACATTCGGGAAAGTTTGGATGACATTTCTTATCGCCGGAGAAACAAGAAACGAATGCCTTGAAAACCATTAGCTTTTAAACATACCTGGAACGATAAGAAGATAAAATGGAAATTAGTAACAAAATCAAAGATATAAAATAGCTTAAATAAATAAAACAGGCCCATCTCTTACAGTGTTGTGAACCAGCCATGGTAAAGATTACTCTAAAAACCATATCCACTTAATTACGACTGTGAACGGCCACATCAAATTCTCAACTGCAAGAATGACCCATATAATAATAAAAATAATCTCCGTAACATAATGAAAGGGGAAAGCAATGAACAGTTTTTGTTGCGATTCACGGGGCGTTGTCTTATGATCGCCGCCGAGTATCAGCCACACTCTGTCATTCGTCGTACCGAAGTGGTTAATCAAATTTAAATAATTACGAAATATACCCCGGGTCAGTTTTTGGATCTCGGCTTTGCGCTACTCTGTCACGTTTCCTTTTCGTGATCTTCCTCCTATGTTTTCTTAGTAGCTTCCTCTCTTCGGTGGGATATTATGACTGCCAACACCCGTTACTATACCTGCGATAAACTGAGCCGAAAAGAAAGCGCATCAGTTTTCTGCCACTCATTTCGTCACGCGGGTTAATTAATCTCCCCTTGGCGATTCATAATTAATAGCTCCATTTTTGTTTTCGCTGCGCACTCCATCATTTTGCTCGTGCGGACAACAAATTTGCTACCGTTCCGAGGGGTGGGTGTGCATACATAAAATATAAAGTACCATAATCATGCGTACGATAGCGGGTCAATCGGCGAATATCTGAGGTGCAACAATTATGATGCTTCGCATCAAAATCATACCTTTGCCTGGTTGAGTTCAAAGCGATATATAACGTCGGTAACATTGTGACGTAAGTACGCTATAAAAATCAGTACACGAAGATAAGAAGCCAGAAGGTAATAAATGTGTGATGGAACAAGAGGAGGTGCAGCCGTAGCATAAAGATAGTGATGAACGCAGCGCATAATCGTAACATCTCTGCAAACCGGGAGTTACCCATTGAGTACTGTTTCAGTAAGGCGTTTTGGTTTAACAACGACCCGCAGTCCGTCGAAAGATCGAAAGAACGGTAATGGATCATTACACCACCTGAAAAACCTCAGAATTAGCTCAAGGGAAAGAAGTGCAACAACATTTCTTCCTACGTGCATTCCTAGTGCCACATCGACGTAGGCGAGGAAATAAATCGGAAGCAACTCATCAGCGTGTACAATGACGAAAAGGACGCGGGAGGACATGCGGGAGCGGTAGAAAAGCATGTTCGTACGTGCGTGTAATAAGCGAAGGCAACGTTAATGAGTCAGGTTCTGGCGGGTGGAAAAAATACGTAGCTCGTGTATGATGTTCGGAGCAAAAAAAAAAACGCATCTTCAAGTGGAACGAACCATACATACTCAGACGAAAATTTATTACCTAGAACGATTCCGGGAGCGTAGCCTAACGAGCATGCTTGCTTGCTCGCCAAAACTAGACAGCACAAGAAAAGCGCACGATCAGAAGTGAACGATAATCGAGCTAGCTGTTGGGTTGCTTAGGTCCCGAGTGGGTGCCGGGAAAAAGAGGAAAAAAACTACATCCCAGGATAAAACTACGATAAGACGAAGATAATTGCGTACTCGTCTCGCATCCTTCCGCAGTTTTCTTTTTTCGAGATGCAGAAAGTTTGGCCGAATATCGCTTCATGGGATAATAATGGTGAGTTTGTGGAAAACCGAGGCCAGCGTTAAGTGGCTCTCCCGCAAGAGAAGCTTTATTATCTTCTTGCTCTTTCGGGGAAATCACTGAAGTTACAGGCTGGAATGGAGATGGAAAACTTTGTTTCTTAATGTTGGTGGAGGAAACTTGTAACGAAATCAATAGCTATTAATAAGGAAAAGGAATGAGGTTTAGTGGCTTTGCAATAGAACTGATGCAAGAATCACAATTTTTGCCAAGGAGCCAAAGAGAGTCGATGAAAGTTTAAATAGAGTTTAGTTTTTATACATGTATTTGATCTTTTGTTAAGTTATGTTAAGTTTACGTTACAAGGGATATCCAAGGAGCATAGAGTTACAAGGGATATACATTAAAACATATAAGATGGTTTAATGTTGGTTGGTTTATTGAATATTTATTTTGATATAGAAAATATGAAATAGATGCAAAGTTTTAAAGATAGAGATAAACAATTTCACACTGTGATTGAAGGCAACATTACCTCGGCTCTAACCATGCCGAAAGAGTCAAGAATAAAATAAACCCTCGTAATGTGCAACATCACATACATCACCTACCCAACCCGAATCGAAGTTACGTTCCGTGGAAAAAACAAATCGACATCATTAGCCTGCTCGGCAGACACGCACTCGTTGCTACAGTCCGTCAATTGCTCGCAAATTTGGATGTTATGTTGGCACCGACCCGTCACTGTCTCTCACTGTGTAGCTCATGCATGTACCACGACGATGCTCATTTCGTTTTCGTTCCCACCCTAAAACACGGCGCCCTAATCAAGGCAAGAAATGCAATGAGCATACACATGCAGAGATTCTTATCGCAGCGATCGAAAGGATTCGCCAATAATCGAAATCGATTAGTTCCAAATTGATGTACAAACAGTTATTTCAACCCTTTGAGTTCGGCACAGAGCACGATTGCTGTTCGAGAGGGAAAATAACATTTTAACCCGTTCCCGAGACGACTGATACACCTAAAGCTGGAGGGTAAAATCTTTACAAATTTAAACGTAGCGACCGTTTTTTTGTAAACGATATCTGTTGCTATTTTCACTGTTTCACGACGTTGTTTCAAGGGTCGTTTTTGCTCAAACGAGCAACAGACCCATCACCATGTGACGGAAGAAACAACCGATCGATTGACCTAAATTCGATTATAAAAGGGTTAGAATACTAATCCCAACGAGTTTTCGCGGGAACCGCTTACCGTTTCTTGTCGTACTGGGATAGCTTCAGTCAAGGGTTCGTTTGATTTGCTTCCTTGAACGGTGTAAAAAATTAATTTCACGCAAATTTGCCATTTTTTTGCATTCCTGGGCGCAGAGACACATTACGCGTCGGAAGACGTTCGCATGTAAGAGCGTAACTTTCCACGGTTAGAAAAACGGCCTCACACCACCGTATCGGTACAACCTCCTTCCACTGATAGGCATGGAATTTAATTGTAGTTTTGTTGACATTTATGTGAATTTATTTACTTTGCGCACGGAAAGCGCACCGAGAAGGTTATCATCGAACCTTAGCGAGAGAGCTCACTGCTCCCAAGTGGCGATGGTGACCTCTCGCCACTAAATATCGCACCAATATAACCTTCTTGCGGAAAAACCGAAGTGGCCATAAAGTGTCAACATCGATCGATTCCCGACCGGAACCGACAGGAGAATATGGTATCGTAAATTTTGGCACCTTCGACAGCACGAATGATGATGTTTTTTCGACGTTTTACTAGCCTTTTGATGCGGCCGAAAGACGTCACGGTCAATAACGAGGAGCAGCAGCAGCAGCAGAAGTGCTGCGAACAGGATCATTTATGATACAAACGCGCCCAGAAATTCGCCACACACGAACGCCGCCATCGATCGATTGCGTGTGATGAAATTCCCGGGTACCGGGTCGTAAAAATTTGTGATTTATATAGCAACTTTTCCACGCAGTAGAAGATTCGCGCAGTAACGCAGCAGAGACGTCGAATGGCATTCCAGTTATTGCATTCTTGTGCGGCTACCTTTTCGTTCGGTTGGAAATGCCAGTTGGTACGTGTGTGTGTGGCGGCTTGAAAGCTCATGAGAAATGTCGATAGTAATAGCAACCACGCGCCAGACGACGAGTTCTGGCTGCTCGCGTGACCCAGTTACTGAGTGGGTAATTCCTTTGCACATCTCTGTACGGGATACACCGAGTGTAGCAGTCGTAATTCATCGCAAACCCCTACCAACTGCAGAACAAGAACGAGCGTTAGGAAATTGCCCATCAAGAATGCTTCTTGCCCAAAGGGGTTACTGCTTTTTACTACCTAAAGTTTGCCAATAGTCTGTAGGGAGCTACAGTGCCGCAGTTAGATACATTCTAACTGATTGCGAATGCGAATGTCTCCCGGAATATGCAAAACGATAGTAGTTGTCAATGCGGAATCGATCGGAAGGGTTTGCTATCGAAAACACGATCGTAATGGGTCGAACCAAGATATGTCGCAACATCTTAATTGTAGGGGATAGAACTTCTTATGGTTTACGATAGATCTTTAGAAGCATATGTAAGATTTGAATGTAAATGAAAAAGAAATGACCATTCTGGTAAAGATTCTAGCAACACAACTAGAACTTGAGGTGACTTGAAACTACCTTATAAAATAAACTGATTTGCAGGGCACAATCGTTTTTCAGAGGGTGGATACTATCGTTCAAATTAACACTAATTTGTAGTTCGTTCAGTGGTCCTTTTATCGCAGAATCTACATGTCACTATAATGTGTTTTCCTTTGCATGACAAACAGATATCATAAAATATATGTTTCAAAGAGTGCTCCCTTAGCTCCAAGAAGAGCCCTATGAAGAGAGCATCGCAGCTAGCAACATCGCACTAGATAACGATTCGTGTTTCAGAGTGGGAGAAGGTGTTTTAACATGAAATCTATGCACGTGCGTGCGTGTGCACCGAAGCCTAGTTCCGGAGCTGTTAGCTATGCACGCGACCGCGGCGTTGTGTCATCCATCGTATGTCTTCGAGACCTGTTTCTTCGGCGACTAGAGTGGCGTCCATATAATCAAGCCATCAACGGGGGAGTTGTTGCCGAGCCTTGGAACATGCGTGCGGGAGGTCAAAATGGAACAAGTCTTCCGGGTGCACGGGCAGCCACGGGGTCGAACTTCTGCTCCGATGTGGCTTATCTTGCGTTCGTTATCGCTGTACGCTGCCGACTGCGACCCCATGCGTGCGTTTAAGAAATAGTTACGCGCCTTCCTTCACAGATTAATCATAAGCGGCCACAGACACAGCAGTGTCTTCCCTTCACAAGTCGAGACATGCATCAAATACAGTTGGCATGTTCGGTAGCATAATGCAGAGCTTGCAAAGCGGCGTCTTCACCGAACCAGGAAGCACCTATGGCGCCCCAAGCAAACAATCAACGTCGGGTAAAGCCGGTAGAGCTTCCTCTTGACGTTTAAGTATGAGTGGAACGTGTTTATTCGACGTGTTTCAGCAAACATTCCCAACTCCAAGCTTTCTACCAAAACTGAGCACCTCGCTACAAAAAACAGCGCCAAAAGCACACTTTTCTCTCATCGCAAGTCACGAATTCTTGAGCTACACTGCCAAACATGCGAGCACACACACGTAGATAATGAATAGAAGCACGCGATTAAGCCGCTCGTGATCGTGAGCAGTTGGGGAAGGTTTTGGGAACTGCATGGAAATTTCACGCTGGAGCATCATCATCGGCAAGTTAAGCGTGAAGAAAAAGCGGAAGCCGTATGCAGTATTCCATTGTGCAGGAAATTGTTCCCCAGGCCAGAAAACAATAGCTCCGTAGATGCTGTCAGAGGGCAAAGCTAATCCATATTATATTCCCCAAAGTGGTGATGTGAAGGGGTTTGAGGTTAGCCGACCGCGTGAAAATTTACGATGCTTCTGCGATAGCCGTAACCGTGCCGTAGCTGGCTGGGCGAAGTGGGTGTTAAAAACTCTATTACGCGAGCATATATGAAAGTTCAACCGGCAACGGTGGATACGTGGGGTAAGGTGATATGATTAATGTTTCTATTTTTTTTCTAATCCAGGAAGCATTTGGCGCTCCACAAAGCAAATGAACTTGGGGGCACATATCGAGTTTAGTTTGGTTGGATCGTTTGGGCGTTGGAAAAATAAACAAAGAGTTTGAATAATTTATGGCGACTTAATGTTTTCAAACTTAGAGTTAAGTTGTGCGAATGAGCTACAACAAGTGTAGATTTTGATAGATGACAGCGCGACGGACGCTGGATAACAGTGAACATAGATAATATTTTTTTAAAGATGTCATTAATGCATGGATTGAACTATTAGGACACCCCTAACAGGGAAGCGATCTAGTAAACCTAACGATACGTATATGACAGATGCACAATTACGATTACAATCATGTCCTCAATTACTGTATCGTACGATCAATTTTAATGAGTTAGACATTGTTTTTTTTTTAAATATCTAGCTTCCCATTTCCAATGAAACCAACCCCTTCTCTCGGTTTAAACTACGCCTTTTTGAGCACCAGTTTCCGGTAGGGAAGCGCTTCCAACATGTTCAGAATCATAGTTCTGATCAGTTTACGTATCCAGCGATCACCATATCGTTCTCGCGTGACCATACTTAATCAAATTGGTATGCCACTGCGGCTGCGTCTTTTGTCATCAATAACGCGCCTGATGGATGGATCATTAAAGTGTAATTCGTTGCCCACCAAGCCATAAAGCAAACACGTAGTTACATACATACACGTGGTGAACTCTCCTTAAATGGGCAACGGTGGACAGTGCCAGGTGCTGGACACTGGACCACGATGACCACACGCGGACGCATACGCGTCATAGTGCATTTTTCGCTCCTATGAAGCGTATCCCAATAAACTAATGAGCCCTTCGGGCGATATTATCCCGTCGTGTTTCCCCTTTCTCAACATACTCTACACGGACCGCACGCAAGCTAATATACCAGGACACATGGCGAGCTAGCGAAACCCATCAGTAGCGTAACGGTTTTCTCGCGAATGAACGGACCTCCGCCCGGTGTGCTGGTGAAAGTGAAATGAAAATATTTGGACAATCAGTTTGACCGGGTCAGTCAAACAGCGTTACCATACCGCCCGGGGCTCCGGGTGGGTCTAACTGACTGACTGACCAGCCCTCGATCACACACGAAAGCGAAAGGGATGCTTGAAAAGGATTCGATACCGGGCGAGAGATAATTGTTGTTCACCACAGGATATGGCCAAAATTGCCATATCACTGACGTGTGCCATGATGACATGATCGATCCGGCGGCGATACGGTGACGATAAGAGAAAGAAGGCAGGAGTTGAAGCAAAAATTATGCACACTCATTTCGCACCGCCGGTTTCTAACGGCTGGGTGCAAATATTCCGGAGAGAAACAAACATTATTCCACACACGGAAACACGGAAGCCTCCTGGAGCCTCTTCAATATCTGCTGGTGCCTTTACGTATCACCTAAGCGCGGTCATAAATTTGTCACCCCGAAGGCAAATAAATTCGCAAATGACCTACATCACGCGCTAGAAATGCCGGTGGCAGAAAGGGACGAAGAGATCAGGGCCCTTTTATTACCCTGTGGCTGCGCTTTGTTTGGGTGCATCGGAACTATTGGGAAACGATCAAAACAAACGTTGGAAAAACGGACATTTTGAAACCGGAAGATATAAATCAAGATTTACCAAATAAAAACTAGTTTTTTTAAGTTAACTTTGGTCAGCGATAATGTTTGCAGAATAAAACAGAACCTCTACGTCGAACTCCACACGGGAAGGGATTATAATTGGACGGTCCTGTTATGACCCAATCTGACCGCTTGCATCTGCACGAGGCGTTAAGTTATTATATGCAGCTCAAGTTCTGGCTTCGGGAGTATTCATCATTAAACCGCGTCATGCATGCAATTATTTCGAGCGAAAAAAAACAACACCTCTTTTCGTACCAAGACCACAGGGTTTCAACATACACACGAAAAAAAAGAGAATAACCGTAACCAAAACAGAATCAGCGTGATATTTTACGTGATCTCCAGTGGTACCAAAACCAGGGGCCCGAAAATGTGACGTTGTGCCCATGTCACCCAGCCGTACACGGACGCACACCGCGGGTGGTAGACGCGGCGTTTCTGGTACTGGCACCCGCATTTCACATCCCACAGAGGGGGGCTATTGCGTCCGGGGTGCATCCGCATTATGATGATGGTGATGATGATACGGCTTTAATAAGCGCGAAAAGATTACGCCCATGAAGGAAGGATATTATTATTTATGGCGGGAAGTAGAGTGAAGATTCGGTTACAAGTTGCAGTTTGCAGGATAGTGATAGCGTGAGCTTGCAGTGGTGACTCTAATCCTTTCGCTCCACACAAAGATAGTCCCGCTGAGAGGTTCACCCTTTCCCGTGTTACCTACCCAACCACACCCTACTTGCGGACACACACACCTGGGGGAAAGTGCATATTAATTAATTTGATTTGCACCGGCAATAAACAGGAAAAAACACGATGAAACAAAGCGAACGGGTTTGGGAATCTAAGCAGAGCACGGGATGAAAAACTATCCCCTTTTGTGATGCCCTAGCGAGCGCTTAGAATCCGCCGGTCGGGCGCGTGCACCGCGAGAATATTATCGCGATTTGCAATGGTCAGAACCTTTAAAGGATAACAAGAAGCCGCGGCACAACTGACGGCGCGGTGAATCGAGTGTTTTTGTTATTCAACCATCTCTGTGTATGTAGCTTTCTTCGGCGTATCGACGCCCTTTCCACAAACAAACATTGTGCCCCTGTTTTATGACCGTACGCGCTCGTCCTTTTCCTCGCCGGCCGACGGCCAAGTGGGCACGTGTCCTTTCTCTATTTGCACCATTCAAAGCGGACCGTTCTAATAATAATCATAACAATAATACACTATTCCGAGCGTGGAAATTGAAACGCACTCAAGCTGCTCCAGAGTGGTGGATTGTTTTAGTGAAGTGTCCTGAAATGCCGTCCGAGACGACGGAATGGGATACGGCATCTGTGTCGCACAGGTATTTATGTGTGTGTGTGGCTCTTGGGTGGTGTAACGTTCGTTCAATGTTGGTAGAACGATAACGTGAAGAGTTACAGCATGGCCGCTGAACTTTTCCCTTTTAAGCACTATGGATGGTGCGGTGTGTATGCATATTATGGATATAAATAGGTCACGGTGGACTTCTTGGAGCGCTGGAGGAGCCCAGGTGTTTGGGTGTTATCTCGCCGGGAGGAAAGGCGAGAACTTCATTGAAGTACGATTTATGCAAATAGAGCAGCATGTGGTTTTTAGTAGCTTTCCCACTCCCGCAGATGTATTTGCTTTCTTCATGAAAGACGGTACACAATGGTACACAGGGAAAAGTGATCAAATAAATCTTTTCGTTGATGCACTCCAACATATTTTATAAAAAGATTATTAAAAGAATTTATTTATGGATATTTTTACGAGTATCTGATGGTAACACCTGGAGCAGTGTGCATACCGCAATTAGATTTTATTTTATGAATAATATGAAATGATTAAAATATAATAAATAATTATATAATAATATAATAATCACAATCTATACAAGATTCGTACAAAAATGACATTCGTAAGAACAAGTTGAAGTCAAATTTCAACTTTCTCACGATTACCATTTGATATTTCAACTAACTCACGATTACCATACTCATCACATGTTCCTAACGATCGAACAGCTACCCATTATCATTTGCAGAGAGATCATTTGGAAGCTTAAAGCCTCTCCAAAGAACATGCATTTGAAATTATACCACTACATGGCAAATCATGTCATTACACTGACTAGAATCCACTTATCAGGAGAACCGACCAGCGCGCAGTGTCGCGAAAGTGGGAACGCTTGTTTTCTGCCCATTAATTCCCCTACCGTGGACCATAAATTCTCGATAATATTTTTTCGTCCTCGTTTGTC
>JXWZ01006911.1:0-10423 GCA_000956215.1 Anopheles farauti No. 4 | reverse complement strand
TATAGCTGAAATAATTTGAAAAATATTTTTCAAATCTTTCTACACATTTGGATTTGACTCGATTAAAGGAAACGTTTTTTTTTTAAATTATTAAAACTATGATATAATCCCTGAATTTCTTGTTTAATCAACGATTGTGTCATAGTGTCATTTTTATCCCATTCCATTGCCAATATCGAGCAAGCTACTCAATCAGAATGGATTTTTAATCACGCAATTTTTATACGTTTTAACCGTAATTGGGGGTAAAACTGATCAGCCAGCTGCAACGCCGCGTTCAGCTCTGCATTATTCATCGATTTCCTGCAACGCTCGGTAGGCCGCAGTGATAACATCAGGCTATGAATATTCTGTCGCAAGGGTTCATACAACAACAACAACAACCGTGCGCTTACTGTGAGAAAACTACCATATGCCGAACAGATCAATTATCCCGGTGTTGGGTGTGGCAATGCTTCCACTGCCATGGAAAAGCCTCCGCACGGGAAAATTCATCGCTCGCGAAGCCTGTTTAGTAGCGGAGCAATTATGCAAGTGAAGCTAAAAACATTTCGCTTTCACCGTACCGTCCCCCACCGTTTGCGAATTCCGCATGATGGGGACGGAACGGGAGAGCAAAAGTTCTCGCGAATCCATGTAAATTACCAACGTTTATTGCTTTTATTTACACCAAACGAGTAATCATTGGCCGCGGCTGGTTGTCGGTAAGCTATGTTATGCAATTTTTCCACCGGTATCTGGTTTTTTCCTGCTGACTTTGCAAATGATCTCGCCCCCACTCGTACTCCGATATAAAGTTCATTCCATTGGCAGTTGGCCAGTGGAGGGCATGATAATAATCATATTACGCTCGTATGCTAAATGTAACCGGTGATAACAAAAAAAAACACACACTGTACCGAAAGAGTGAGCATGGTGTTTTAGACAATATATGCTTTTTATATATAATCCGTATGTACTATGAAAGCACACATACTAACGCTAGTATACCCACTAAACCACAAGCGCACACAATCACCCGGTGAAAAACGATCCTTTTGATGAGCTTCGTAGCAGAGACGGAAAGAGCGTTAAAAAAACGTGCTATAAAAGATCGTTACAGCTAAAGGAGGCAAAGGAGCGTAATTTTTCGCATACCCTACCCATGAATGAAAAATCCGGAAAAGTGCCATAAAAAAGCGAGCGTGTAGTAAATTGAGAGCATTAAAAACGCTGAAGCCACTGCCGCTTCCAGCCGAACCGGCAAACGGACGGACGGGCGGACCACCGGTCCAGTGGACCCGAATGGGTGGGTGACACTCATAAACTTAACAAATTTCCCGCTCTTATCTCGTCCCGTGCCTGCAAAAGGTGGTTCATTTCGCTCTTTTTATCTCTGTTGCCATTTCATCGTCTCCACTTCACGTTTCGTTCACGGCGGCACGTGCCACCGTACCGCCGATAGGTGTGAACTGAGTAGAAACCACCACTTAAACAACGCAGCGCCCTCTATGAGCGTTACAACTCGCTTCGTTCGCTCGATGCGCTTAGTGTACTCCACGTGCTGCCGGGAGTGAGTCAACTAGCGCCCGTCTGACACCGTCACCATGTCAATATCAAGATTTACTGTTCCGTCCACCGGACGCGGACATTTTTGCCGCTTCATCCGCATCGCTGCGCTAAAGGTTGCTATCATTTTGCAGGCGACTCCGGCGGTATGCAAGTGTGACAGCATTCTTTTCTATATGCGCTGCATTTTTTATACATTCGTCACCCATCCACCCGCACCGGCACCGAGAGGAAGAAAAACTTGCAAGATTCATGGTGCAGCACGCGGGACCCAGTTGGTCGCCCATATTCCCACCCACGAGGAGCTGACCAGCAGCAGTCCGGAGTTGAATACGGCGAAAAGCATCGCTTTTTAGCCGCTGTAGGTTCCATAAAAACGTGGAAAATGCGGGAGTCATAAACTGTGTCAAAATTGGAAATCAATCTCCAAGCAGTAGCGATGCAATCAATAGCCCAGTCGCTGCAAGGGGATTCTTTGAAGGTGCCCTTAAAAATGCATGTCAGCCTCACGAGAGTTACTCAGAGCTTAAAGGTGTGTCTTTAAGCAGGTCGTTTGAAGTATGAAGACAGGTTCACAGTAAATTACATTTTTTATCATTCCTACGTCTTTTCGGTCTAAGTAATAGAAATAAATACTAGTGTGCAAGTTCCATCGAGATTTACGATTTTTTATAAAGATTACTCTTGTTATTCGTTCCTTTTTGGGCTTGCATGTTTGAAAAATAGTAAACTGTTAGGTTTAAATCCTGCGAAAAAAATGTTAAAAAATTAACGAAAGTCAGAAGAACTGCAAAAAGGTGCACATATTTTAGAAAAGCGTGAGAGATTTAATGTTGCTTTAATGATTAGTGCGTGTATTTCAATATTTCCCCCCTAAACTTAAACCTAAACTTGTTACCGCGGCTTCTTTTCTGAACATAACATATACTATAATATCTAGATTGGTGTCATCTTTTCAATACTCGATCGTTCAAACACAAATACTAATTGGTTCAAGATTTGGTGAGAAATTTTTGCGATTGAAATGTGCAGAACAATAAAAAAGAAATAAAAATTTTCAAAAATAAATTCAATGCGTTATATATCCGTTGAATTGCAGCATCACATTGAAGCGTAAAATCACATTGTATGTAGGTTAACTTAACCATTGCATGGATATTTGACAACATAGTAAATTCTACAAATTTGATCACAATGTTAACGATGCTGCTGTTATTGCCTCCTTGTCCTAAATGTTAACGTTTTTGTGTTGTATGTTACAAAAAGCAACTAAAATTCTCAGTTTAATCGCGACCAATGTATGTTTCATATATTTGTTACAATTTAAGTAATCAATTGGATAAGTAAAATAAATTCAAAAATCTTGCACATTGAAATGACATTTTTCCATTTGTGCTACATTCACTCTGCTTGTGTTCTGACTTTTTTAAAAAGTGATTTTTTACAAACATTTAAATATTAATTTTTTTTATCGCTGATTATCCTATAAAAACTAAAAAGCTCACCCACACTCTTTGTAAAAGGTCTAAAAGTACATCACTAGTAGTACATCAAGCGTACCACAGGACAGGAACAGTTTTTTATACAATTATTAGCATAATAATTCACTCAAACAAAATAATCGAAATGGCAAAACATCATAAAGGTAAGATTAAGAGAGCCGATTGGTTAGTATACAAATAGGTTAAATATTCAAATGTAAATGTAAAACGATACAATCTGGGAACAAAACAAGCAGCACTGATGAAGCGCAATGCTTCGATTTAGATTGTTCAATTGCATTTCTTATAGTCAACTTGATCAATCTGTTTATTCGATGTCTTTGTTTCTCGGGCCAAAACCACCATTCAATCGGTGACAGATAAGAAAAAACAATCAATTTTCATGCTCGGCTTTTTCTGCCGATTCAACCTTTGTTGGTTCCTATTTGTTTCCCGTCGTAAAAAAAAGTCGAATAGTTTACCATCACCTAACGTGGCTACGAACAAACACCAACTGCAGCTATGCATCAGGAAAATAAATAGCTCCGATAGAGACCGACCAAAAAAAAAAAAGGCTCCCCAGTTTGTGCATTGTTCACGGTTACTGCAAACCCCGAATCAAACCCCCACACTGGATCAAAATTCTGCTTATCTAGAGTAACCCGGGACAGCAACAACAAAAAAAAGAAAGGGATGCCATTTTTCCCTACCAGTAAGTGTTTGTCAACAGCACCACAAACCGACGGCCTCACAAAACATTCAACCCTCACAGCAACCGCACCATCCCCTCTTCGCTTCGGCAGAAGCTAAATGCATCGCCGTGCTAAGAAAATCGCCGCTTTACGTCCGACAGAGACAAAGTGCACATGTAAATATCTTCAAATCGGTAGACAATCCACCCGCACCACCGCTCAGATGGAAGATAGTGGAGACTCGGTGAAATTCAGAATGCGAATGCCATTGTGCGCTCCGTTCCTGCCGTTGCTCATGCCAGGCGTGCTATCGTGTGCTGTTGCGGATTAAGGAACATGCCGATATTGCCTGGTGGGTGCGAGTGTCGAGCGTCTTAAAGGATTCCCGGCTATCCCTACCAACACCCACCACCACAATGATGCTCGAACGTTACGCCAGCGGTGAGTGTGACTGTGTGGGTATGTCAGTGTGCCTGTGGCCTTGCTAAAGATTGTAAGCAAACAGTGAGCACAAAAATAATGATGCTACTGCGCTCGGAATGGTCCGCACGATCGTAAATAGCTTGGTCAAGTGCACATTCGGATCAATTCGAACTGTGAACTTCCATTTGTTTTTGGGATTCTGTATTGTCCAAAATCATGCAAGCATGCAATAAGAGATTAAATAATAACATGTATTTTTGAATGCCCTTGTTTGAAATATCTTTTATGCAAAAGAGTATCTACCATAAAAACGATATTTATCTTTCAGTTCTTTTGTTAATACATGTTCAGTTTACATTAATACAAGAGTTTAAGCATACACGAAATGAATATACAAATATCTGCAAGGAAATATGCATTATGAGAAGTTAAATTATTTTTCTGATGGTTGTTGTATGGATAGTTATATTTTTGAAGAGTATAATACTTGAATTAGAAAAAAAAATGAAAAGAGTTAGCTTTTCATCTGTTTTTGACTCTTTTCGTTATCGATTCTCTTTACGATAATAGATTACCACTTAAACGGTTTTCTATACACGAATATGCTAACATTTCTCACCAAACTTAAAATAAAATCTAACGTTTGATAGTTTCTTATAAGAAAATCTTATTTTCTCATAAGAAAAAACCTCTCGTGATTCAGTTTATTAATTTATCATTCAAAGACAATAAGGGGAAATCGTGCGAATCATGTAGTTATATTAGTTGTTAATTCAAATTTTGCCTTGATGACAATCGCAAAACAATCGCAAATCGCTTTTTTTTTTATTTTTACATGCTCAAACATGATGTTTACGTTCGGAATTGAAAAGCAATAAAAAACCTTTTACAATAAAAATAATTAAATTAATAAAATAAAAATAATAAAAATAAAATAAATTGAACACAAATTATAATCAACGTTTGACCAACAGTCCAGTGTGCACCTTCTCGTAAACAAACCTCGGCCTGATGCAGTATGTATGAAGCAACTACACTCCATCTGTAACTGCACGAGCCACCCGAACAAAGAGTGAACAGACCGTGCACAAAACACCAAGTGCTCGTCGTAAGAAATTGAATCATATCCTCCGGCAAAGGAAAGAAAATATCCTGATCTTATGGATCATTCGGTTGCCACCGGCGATGTCGATGCATCGAGGCGCGTGTGGTCAAGGGGTAAGTCGCCCCTGTATCGTCCCGACGTTTACTGCCCGTACGTTTTGCAAAATGTATGTCGACACGCCGGTACCGGACCGAGGACGCCAAACGTAATCGAGCGGCGAACAAAGCCGAACTGCGGTCGGTGTGGTTTTGTCAATAAAATTTATCATCCTCTGTAAAAATGACTTTTCTTCGCGTGGTTTGTGGGGAAAAAAAACATGAGCTTCGGTGTGTGTTTTTCCTACTCCCTTTCCTATCGCACGCACGTCGTACGGGAAGGTAATAGAGGGAAGAGCATCTCTTCGCCTCGGTTTTTACGAGCACCCAAGTCGACCGGCGGTGCCGAACGCAAACGAAAGGTGAAAGTAAACTTTTATTGTTTTCTCGTAATTTTTATGCGTTTCTAGATAATTTCGCACATCATGGAGCCATCCCGGGTCCGATGATGGGTACACGCCGGTCAATAATTGATGCAACGCCACCGTTCCGGCATCGTCGTGCCCGTAGTAAATAGTCTTTGTTTCCACTGCGTCGCAAATGAGTTTCCCATTTCACGGATTTATCCTTTTTTTTCTTTTTTTTTTTGTTGGAGCACACACCGACCCCGTGCTGGTGGGTCACGCGAGGGGCAAAGGAAAGCAGGTGAGCGTAAACCGCGACGTTGTGAAAATCGTTTTCGTGACCGGAGTACGACAGGCCGTTGGTGAAAATGAAAAAAAGAAAACACGTGACCAAGGAAAAAGTCCTCCCACTTCCGGTACGCTTCGCCCGAATTCGTTATTGTAAAAGTATCGTTTACGAGCGGTTTTTTTTTTTTTGTTGGTTTATTTCTTTCCCGTCACTTTTTGCCTGCTTCCGTGCATCATTTGCATTCAGCGGTGAATGTCCGACCCGCCGGCACAGTATCTATTTCCTCCTTTACTGTTTGGTGCTGGTTTTTCCCCCGTCCCAACACGATATCACCATATATAGAAATGCATAAATGTTAAAATATTTAAACACAACAAAAAAAAAAGCTTCCACATTGCACCGTACCGGCAGGGAAAGCCGCACGGCGACAAGTTATTTCGCTCACGTAATGCACATAAACTCGGCGCTGCACTGCAGCGGCTCGAGGAGGTTGCTCCTTCAGCATTACGCTGAAAAAGAGAGCGAAAGTACATCTTGGGAATGGGTTTCTTTTCGATATGCCGGCAAGATCTCGACCGGTCACAACCAACCCGCATCACATTCATCATCCACTGTTTTCAATTTCACAATCTGTCAGCGACATTCGCAATGTTTCGGAAACACATTTAGCCAAATTGAAATTGCAACGTGCGTGCAGCGTTTGGGGGTTGGTTTCGGGATGTGGACGCGAAACATAAATGATGTGTGTCATCTCTGCGCGCATCGAAACGTGATTGATATCGTCGCCAAAAAACACTGCTTTGATTTCGATACGAAGTGACCCAGCATGTTTTGAAAAAAAAATTATAAAAAGGAATTACAGATGGCAAACCAAAAATAAAAAATAAAAACTATGTCAACCATGGCAACACAAAAGCTTCAGCTAAATGAAAAGCATTTCGTTTTGCTTAGAGCTTAAGATACAGCCTACTTTATTACAAATTGGTAATTTTATTGTTAACGCAAATAAGTGTTTGGTCAGAAATTTTGTTTTCAAAAACAAAAAAAAATACACACAAACTCAGCTGGTCTGCTCGTGATCGCCAGCAATGTGCAAATAAATTCCTCCTTAAGATCGCAGATTGAGATTTGGTGGCTGATCATCGAATGGTATCGAAAACCTAATCTGGAAAATCGTCGTAGTACTTTAGGAAAAATGGCTCTCCGTAATTAATTTGTAGTCCCAAAAATAATGTCCAGTGTTTGCAAATTAATTTTACCCTTGAATATGTAAAATAAAAATGTTTTGCAAATAACAACAGATTCTTTTTTAACCTAAATATCCGAGTAAATTGTTGTAAATTGGTACTTTCTGCTTCTGATCAATGAGCTTAAAATACTTTAATAAATTCGTTGTTGACCAATGTTATCCATGTGTCTGTTAAAAGGGTTTGTTCTGTAATTTCTGTAAAAATAGCTTATAACAGCACAACGATACGTTAATTTGTTATAACTGCAACAAAGAAGCAAAGAAAGATTTCAATTTGAACGTTACATGAAAAAGTGCAAATTTCTTTAAAAAATTGGTTTTAAAAAAATAGTGTAAGTCTTATCAGCTCAATGTAAGTCTTAAAGCATGTCCATAACGATGATCAGTTTCCTAGATCATTTTTTTCATAACCTGGGGAGCAGTTTCACTTTTCAAGACCTATAATTAAATCAATAAAATCCAAAATACTATCCAACCCAGCTACAAAAGCTCCTATGGCAGTGATAGTTCAGTTCTCACAGCCGTGTCTAGCTTACTACAGCAGCGATCCTCCTTCCGTTGCGATGATGTACGTCGGGTAACAGGACAACGGTTTACGACCACTGTCAGCGTTCACCATGGATAAAACGGCATCACCCTAGCAACCCACCGGTCCGGACGCTCACTTTGTTCATCTAAACAATCCGAAAACATTGACCCGTTGTCGAATCGAGACCGGGTATCGCTGCAAGATTTATACGGCCTCTGCATCCACCGTTCGTTGGGCCCACCCGGTGCCAACGTCCGGTGTCCCACCAACGCCAGCGCGCGGTAATAAATTCAACCTCCGACGAAGACTCCCCGGAAGTCTCCCGGAGTGGCCAGGAGCTGCGCTTGGCGCCCTCATTGTCCCCGTGCAACGGAGGTGCAACGGGTCATAAAAAATGCGCATTTTCAGTGCAATCCGAGCGCTAGCAGCGGTAAATAAATGTAACAAACGCTCGGAACGACGGCTGGGAATGGGGTGGGGTGTAAAAAAATTTGCAATTCAATACCCATTCCATCCATCTGGATCGGGCGCGATCCCGATCTCGGACATGCGGATTCCGGTTCAGGGTACCGAACCGAACGGTTCGTTGAAGAATGGCCAACCATTCCTAGCCGGTGTCGACTTGTTTTACCGTTCCCCCGGGGACATCTTTGGCGGACCCAGGGACTTTGCATCTCACAAACACAAGCTCCCACCGGAAGTCGAAACGCGGAAAAGCGGGAAAGCACGACTCGTTACCTTCGGAATGTTGTTCACCATGAGGGAAGACCATGGACACCCTTTCCAGGTCCCTAGGTCATGCTGTGCGCTGGGAGGCGTGAACTCACCTTTTTATTGGATTCTGATGATTGATGCAACAATGCTTTCGTGGATATTTTAAAGGCAGTCAGACAAACCTCGACAGTTGGCTGTGCGAACTTCGATCAATGTGCAACTTCGTGTACCGATTAATTGTAACCATTCCTACCTTGTCGCCTTTGATGTGGTGGCTTTTTATGTTATTACTATCTAATTTCTGGTGCATGTCTTATGAACAATCCGTTTTGGATCTTTCTAGTCATTCAAACATCTGTTCTTCAACTTCTTCACCTAATCTTCTCAACCGCTTCACATCATCTTCTCAACCGCTGCTTCTCATTTTAACATCCAGTCAAAGTGCAACTAATAATTAAATTTTAAAAATGATACAATTTTACGTCGTAAAAATTGTAATCTTATTCCCACAGCAAACATAATCAGTGAGATTGAAGTCCGATAGTATTCTTCGACGGCAGTAAAGTAGTAATAGTGGCCCAGGTTAGCGCAAAACATAATCACTGAATTTTTCCTTCAAAAAATTATGTGATTTATATATTATATACATTAGTTCAACACGATCAAATTAGTTGAAAACGAATTAATTTTATAGAAAAGAACGGAAACATATTGTGAGTACGATTTTATTTTCTAATATTGAAGCTTATTCATATTTATGTTTATTTATTTATATTCCCATTTATGTTGTACTCTTTTTAAATAAGAAAAGATTCGACTTTTATGTTTATTTGCAAAACCATAAACCTTTATGGCTATCGGCAAAGTTCTGTTAAAAAAATTTGATTAAACTTTGCATTTTATTTTATTTTTTTATACAAAACTTTAAAGGAAATTGAGAAAAAAAAATCTGCATGAAACCTATTTTTGAGATCAATTGAATACAAGTTAGTTGGTGCATAAAAACTTGATATATTTAAATTGTAAATTAATGGTTATAGGTTCTAGCAAACTGGACGACCGTACAAAACGCCCTCTGCACAAGACACAGGGCCAACAAGACAGATCAATGTTCGTACTTCCCACTACGACCCGGCAAATGGACCAACTTTCGATTAGAATGATGAGTAAACTTTGTCGTGCACACATCGTCTGCTGGTCACTCTCTGTCCGCTTCAGGGTGGTCACACTCCAGGGTGGTCACAGTGTGCTTGGGGGCAGCTTCAAGTTTACTTTCCGTTTACCTTTTTTATATTTCTATTCGATTTTCATTACCTCCAAGCCAACCAAACCAGTGACCGAGCACGATATTGTTTTAACAAAATTTCCCGAACCGAGCACATGATACGCTATTGGGTACCATTTCCTTCTTAACCCCTTCGAGGGTCCTTGTAGGTCAGGGCTATTTGTGTTTGTTGTTGACGGAAAACTTTCTCTTCCATCATCCAAACAGCACGGCAAATGCATCCCGTTGCTAAAAATATGTTTGAAATTAATTGGTTTAATACAGCAAAAATGAAGCTGAAACCAATTAAAAAGTAATAATCAACAAGTTATGTGGAGAATTCGATCAGAAGCAGCAACAAATATTTATTTGTTTCATGCTATTGAACGAATTAGGTAACAGCCGAAAGTAAGCTTATGGGCAAACAAACATTTCGGCTGTTAAGTGGAAAAACCATTCACAATATGATCATCATTAAACTATACTAGTCAGTCATAAAGTAACACTGATGCAACGCAAATATTAATAATATTGTAACCTACAACTTATCATCATGTGATATTAGAGAATACTTAATGTGTTACACTAACTGTACAAAACCTTTTTCAAATAAATGTAAAATTAAGGTGAATAGAATTGCTAATAGATAGTCTGTGTCGAGATTATCAGAAGAACCCTAGGTTAAAGTTC
>JXWZ01006910.1:0-19166 GCA_000956215.1 Anopheles farauti No. 4 | reverse complement strand
ATCGACGCTTTCATACGCATTTTACCTTGAATAAAAGAGAGCAGACTAATGGTTTAAGTGTTAACGGAGCCGATTTTAACACGATAAGAACACTATCAACTCTCAATCAGAAAAGAATAAATTTAAAAAAAAAATTGATTGAGCTTTTTCTCTGGCGAACAAATATGTACTCAAAAACTGCTCAGAATTCAAAAACTATTTATGAAGTCACAAAAAAAATGTTTTTAAAATAAAATGTTTTCGGTTTTCTGTTTCGGTTCATTTTTACTGTTTTCCTTGAATAATTTAATGTTTTTATTTCGGCAAAATCTCAATTTCTTAAGCCGGAAAGCGAACTTTCCGAACCGAACGAACCGAATACGAACCGATTAGTCAATCATAAGGAAAATTCGATGTTTTAAATATACTGAAGATTTAACTATGAAACCTTTTGGAACTTGAAGAAAAATGCATTGAAATATGTGTAATACTTTGTTTCATATTTTATTTTTTTTTTCTTTCAGCAAAATTGCCTTTTTGGGAACGCCTGTTCTTTGTTACTCAAACTGAACTGAACTGTTTAAATATGTTTTCTGTTTTTGGTTGCTTCTTACGATATCCCCCGTGAAATGAGCCTTTACCTATTTTGCGTCATTACGCCCAATGAGTAAGAGGAATATTG
Organism: Anopheles farauti No. 4; assembly: GCA_000956215.1. Classification (NCBI taxonomy): domain Eukaryota; kingdom Metazoa; phylum Arthropoda; class Insecta; order Diptera; family Culicidae; genus Anopheles; species Anopheles farauti No. 4. The sequence goes on along the minus strand of JXWZ01006910.1, from coordinate 18,505 downwards.
TTAACGTAACACTATGAATGTACGATGATAGAAATAAACATTACATTTCAAGTGTTCCACAGTGTAAATACAAACTTATCTGCCCATGGAAGGGAGCAGCAGGCAAGCTCATAATTCCTGCTAAAAAGGTGACACTGATTACGATGCCAATCATGTGTGATAAATACCGTCGCTCGCCCGAACACACGCCACACGCGATGCAGCTTAAGTTCAACGGACGCCGCCAGCCGGTCGCGTTGCGTCACACGAACGGACAATGTTTCACGGACTTAAAAATACATTGATGTTAAGTATGTACGGTACGCACCAAACTATGAAACGGCGAGGCGTTCCCTTCGCAGTTGTATATTTAAATTGCGTCATGACAAATTCTTCCAACGGAACTCTCAACTAGATCTGGAGGAACTGTTTGTCAAAAGAAGAAAAAAAAAACAAACGCAAGAAAACGAGGGCAACGAAAATACACAAAGCGTTTGTTTATATCTTTTCTCACGGCCCAGGAAAGGTTATGAACAACCGGCGGAAGGAAAGCGGTGGTGTGCGGGATGAAAAGCAGGAAAAATACATCTCTTGACTGTTTTGGTGAACCGAGCACGAGATGAGCGTTTTCGCATCCATTTCCCATACTCTTCCGCTCCGTACCTGTGCTCAACTCTTATCGCTGCGTTTCAAGAAAACGTTCCCATTTCGATGTGCACCAGCCGGTATGAATGTATGTTTTTAGAAGGAGAAAAAAAAGCCCGTCTCGTCTCGAGACATCCGTCGAGACATCCGCATCCGTGCGAGGGCTGAAAAACAAGCCGGAAAGAAAAATACTCCGTCCGGGTGCCGCGTACGAAACGGGTTGCGCATAGCATAACGCGTCGTCACTCGTCCGGGTCACGATCCATCTGCACCAAATGCATCATCGCTTTTCATCATCGTCTCAGCCAGTGCGACCAGTCCGGGTGCGGGTACCGGCTGCTTCGGTGCAGTTGGTAGCTACGGGGCTTTTCGAGCGATTTCCAATTTACGAGACTTTTATTGGCTTTTATTCCAACCGGTGGCAGCAGTGTGAAGGGCAGGGACGGTGGTAGGGTTGCTGCAGAAAAGAAAGCACCGCTGGAAAAGTGATGAAAATTTTCCACATCAATATTTTCGACAAAATAACCGATCGTGGCAGCAAACTGTAGCATTGGGTGCAAGCGTAAGTTTCCATTGGTGACACCTAAAAAAACCCTCGCGAAGGCATCAAAGTTGCCATTGCATATCACTGACTTTAACTTATATTTATTAATTTTTTTTGTTATTTGTGTAGTGCGAGTTGATTGTGGCTTTTCAAATATCCGAGTGTCTTTTTTTATTTTTTTTTCCGTCAGTAGACAGTAGTAACATTTTCATAAGAGTCTATTCTCGATCAATTGCTGGAACAAAACATCTCGCAGAGAAGAGTAACAAAATACTCTATCGACTCTCTCATGACACCACAAAAAGAAAATGATACACGACAGGACCTTTTCGAGAGGAGGCAAACAAAAAAATCCTCACTACCGTCACAAGCTTATTTTTTCCACAGCGATAATTCAAGCTTCAGGCTCGATCTAGACACCCAGGGCTGGCGAAGTATATGTAATGGCAATTAACACTTCCCCACGACCGGGCCATGTGCACCCGAACGCTCGCATTTATCGCACTCCGACCATGTTATCCGGTGTTTGACCTCATTCTTTTTGGCACTGGCCAAGTAGAAGAGGAGAAGTTGGAAACGGTACGAACCATTCTCGAAAGCACCACAGTCATCGAATCCTGCTTCGCTACACTTTGTGCACAGCATGCGGTGAGTTTTGTGCGAGAGAAACAGTATCGTTTTTTTTTTCGGTGTAAATTTGAAGTACCAATTTCCCATCTAAGTCTGATCGACGTAGTATGCCGCCCAACCGATATTTTATTTTTTCTTCTGTCCATAAAGTGAATCACCATCGGAAGCAAAATCAATATACTAAAAAAAAAACAATCTTCCACCCGCAGGGGGAGAGAGAATAAAATTGGCAAAATAACGGCGGCAGAGTATAACTGGATTGTAGCCGGAATCGAATTAAACATCGGTAAACTGATCCCAATGGAACCGCACCTGTGCTGCGAAGGTCTTTGATGTTACGTGGTGGAATGTGAAGCTATTTTACAACCAAAGTATCCGGTGGGAAACAACGACCCGGCATGATACCGCTGTAGCATTGCGTAACGCTGCTAACTTCATCGATCGTAAAACCGGACTTTCCGGACCGGAGAGGCCTAATAAATATTGATGCAATATTGATAGACAAATTGAATTGGTATAAACGGGTCAGCATCGCTCGCGTGCACATGCTGCAGCTAAATAGATAATGCCATGCAGTTTGTGCTATCGTGCCAGTATCAAGAGTATTTCAAATGTGTTAATCAACACATCGAAGCTGGACGGTGGACGCGTTGCGCGGAACAATCAGCAGGCATTAATTAACAAATCATCCCAATGTCCGCGGCTCCTGTCACGCTTTTCTCAGTGGAAACAGTGGAGCATCTTGCATGTACGCCGGGAACAACAATTACCATTCCCGCCGGCCATGTACATCTGCCCGTGTCGACGCTTTTCGCTAATTGTTTTCGCAAAGAATCAACCGTAGAGCATCCAATTATCGCCTCCCGCCACGACAGACAGCATCTCTTATCGCGTCTAGTACATTTCATTACGCGCACCTCTTCTAGGAACACTGAAGATAACGAGAAAAACAAGTTTAAAACGTGATTTCAGTGGACTTTTGGTTAAGAAAAGACAACCCCCAACTTTGTAGTACGATACGCAGCAAGCCATCCATCCCCTTTAATCGCTTTATCGTGTTGCGATGGGGCGTTTTTTTTTTCGCCCCTCACAAGTGCGGTCAAGTAAAGCTGTAATGATCGCCGGCATGCACCAAGACGCCATGTACGCCTCCACATTTTACCCCATGCAGCATAATTAAGTTAAGCTGGCTCGGGTCGGGCGCGGTCCGGGGACGACCGTGATTAATAAATCGTTTCCCGCAGTTACCAAGAAAGGGCGTGTAATACAATGGACCGATGCAGATTGCTTCTCCTCCCCTGAGAACAGTGAGACAGTCGGAGGCGGCACGTAATTGATTCCTCGGGATGAGAGATGGACGTGGCCCATTTCATCTTTCGGCAAGCGATTCCAAGCTCCCAGGTGGCTCGTTGCGGTTCTTCCAGAGAAGAACAATGTGAGAAACGCCCGGAGGGAGAGCGAAACGTGCTGCTTAACTAATCTTCACCAACAAATGGCTTCCCCAATCCCCATTTCGCTTCGGTCTCTTCGGTGCTACGATTCCGGTGTCGGAGCCGGTTCCGGGTTTACGGTTCACGCACGTTGCAAGCATAAATCAGGTGCTTTTATCGGTAAAGTGGTTTTATGACCGGTGCAACCAAAGCATCTACCAGGAGGCAAATACAAACGCCTGCACCGTGGAAGATTTGGTGCGTTAAAGATGCTGGTATCGATGCGTGTCGCGTTAATAAACGTGTTTCCAGCTGAAACCGGTGCCGAAGGTCTCAATATGCGTTTCAATGTTACTGTCATTTGCTTCAACTAGATTGATGGCGCGTTTCAGTCCATCCTCCATAACGGACGTGCCGCTGACCTTCGTCGACCCCAATGGATGCTATCGGCTGCGATACAACGGTGGTCATCGTTTCCTTCGAAACACAACAAAACAACAGCAGCTTAACCAGGCCTGGTGAAACGAGATAACCGGTAGCGGCGAGTGTTTGTTGTTGACGCAATAGGCCATGAGATTTGTTTTTTTCGGTACAACGACGATTAATTCGACCTCGCACGATGGCGGCGGACAGGAAGGTGTGTTTACTCACGTCGAAGCAGTTCTAGTGCGGCGCGTAATAATCGGCGATGGCAGCTGCAGATGCGATGGGCTCGAGGGAATGCCTGAAACCGGTGGCGGCGGTACCGGCGTCTTGGTCGGCGTGATCAGACTGGTCGCCGGTTTGTCGTCGGCGGTAATCTGAATACTGCTCGACATGATGGATTAAGCTGTTGTACTTCTTTTTCCTACTGAACTATTGTGCACGGGAAAGATTTGGATTTTTTTGCTAATTATCACTCTCGAAAGCACACAAACACCACTTGAGGAGCTTTTGGGAACACTCGCACACACACAAGCTATGGCACGTTGCTATTTCACTGTTTCACTGAAACCTCTGTGCGGACGTAATTATCACGCTAAAATGCACCGACGCCTGTGGAACGATAGTGTAGTAAAACACGGAAACATACAATAATGGCTGAACCACTTTTTAGGACGCGATCCTTTTTCTCCGGATGGATTGATCCTATGGTGGATTGATCCAGAGGTTATTTACAGCGTATTGAAGGCAAATTGGTTTGGTTTATATGAAAAGTCTTGTAACTTTTTCGGTTGCTTTACTTCGGTAAACAGTTTTCAGTCCTTTTATGTATAAAAATATATATGCTAAAAAAGTATACAGGAACACGCCGTTGTGAAAGGCGGTGTAGTTAAATAGTCTCAACTATTAGCGGGTTGGAGCTCGGAACAACAAATAGGATCCTAATCGTATATATCCATCTCGTGTTGGCGATAGAAAATGTAGAATTTCACGCTCACTAAGAAAAGTACGAACTTTTAAACAATTTCAATTCGGGAGCGACGCGCTAACACGTCTGGATTCTTTCACTTTTTTGTGTTTTAAAAAGAACAACAACGACAATAAAAGTCAACTGGCACATCTGTCAAATTCGAAAAGCTTTATGGCCAGCCTCGACTGTACAATCGAAATGAAGGAGGATTTTTACCAGAACGAGATGCAAAACTATAGCAATACGGCCAGGCCGTCCCTACCAAATAAAAAAAAAAGATGCAAGACTACAGGCACAATTGTACGCTATTTCAAGAATACTCTACATGCAAACATCGCTACACGTGCACCAGTAGAACATAAGATTTTGTTCAGTACCTCTGAGTAATAAGCATATTTGACTTTTATGATAATATTTATTTCTCGAATCCGCGTATCTCGAATCAGCGTTCCTCAATGGTTTCATCAAACGTCAAGCATTGTTTTGCCTCGCAAATATCAGCTGTCAAACCGAGTAGTTGTTTACGTTTGTTTCTGTCCTTATTGTTATTCTGTGCGTCGTTTTATTTTAAAAGTATGATTCCGTAGCACTTGGGTTGTTGCAATTTTACGCAAATTATGGACGAATCCAACGATGGTCAGCTAGAAGAAGCGGATGAAGCGGTCTATATCGATGCATCGGATCGTGGTGTACTGGATCCAGACAATGATGCTCCAGCAGTGGTAGAAAATTCACGCGACAGTTCCACGGAACTGTTCGATCAGCCACCACCGCCACCAGTATTAGAGCCAGAAACAGCACCCACCGATGCCCTGAACAATCCGACTGTAAATATGGAAATAGAGCTGGCTCGTATCCAACAAGGCATGTTTTCACCGGTAATAGTACTCAATAACGTAAACGCCGTACCGGAGGTGCAAGCCATAATCGAGATCCGAACGGAGGAACCGAATATGGTCGCGGATCAGAACACAGATGACGATGAAAATACCGTACCTCTCGGGTCAATTCCAACGGCGGAACCGGAAAGACAGTCGCCCGACCGTGTTGACAGTGCCGATCAACCTATCGAATTGTCGGACAGTTCTCCCAATCGTTCCGTTCAGTTAATCACACCCCGAAGAAGTAAGTGTAACTCGTGCGCGATGAGAGGTTCCGTACTTGATTTATTTCTTTTTTCCTTTTTCTCTCAAATAAAGAGAAACGAAAACGCACGGTCTCGCCAAAGCAAAAAGCAGTCACGCCAACCACCAGCAAGCATGAGGAAGACGACGAGGGGCTACTGTGTTCGATCTGTCTCGACGAGTGGACGATGACGGGCGAGCATCGGGTGGTGTCGCTCAAGTGTGGCCATCTATTTGGTATGGCGTGCATCAAGCGCTGGATGCAGGATAAACCGGCCGCTAGTCGCAGTTGTGCAACTTGCAAAGCGCGCGCTACCATGCGCGACATACGCAACATCTATGCGCGCTGTATCAAGGCAATTGACAATACGCGCGAGGAGGAGCTACAGCAGGAGCTGAACCGAGAGAAACTGAAGGTGCGCGATCTCAACATCAAACTTTCGATCACGAATGCCGAACTCGCGCAGCAACGCCAGCAGGTGGAAACGTTAAAGCAGGCGTTGGAAGCATACAATCGAGGCGGTGGTTGCCTAGACGACCAAAAGTTGGCCGGTACGTCGTTGGAGCGGCGCCATAACTATAAACTGTTCCTGGAAAAGAATATCGAGATAACGCGCGAACCCGGCTGCCGGGCGATGGCATACGTGGCCAAACACCAGTTGCTGCTGGTTTCGCAAAAGTCCACCCAACCACTCTTTCCCGGTTTCTCGGTGCGGATGCTGCAAGTGCCAGAGTTTAGTGCCAGTGCCGGGGCGACCTCCCTGCTCGTGTCGTCCCGATCCGTGCGCGACATTGCGGTCGACGCGTCGGACGATCTGTTCGCGTGTGCCACACTGGAAAAGTCGGTGCGGGTGTTTTCAATCCTCAACCGCACCGTACAGTGCACGATAACACCGTCGCAGGAAGCGGTGCTGTGGTCGTGCGCGTTCGACAAGGAGCGCTCGAAGTTCCTGTACCTCGGGTCGCAACGCGGCTCGGTGTACGTGTACGACATCCGTCAGCCAGATCAGCTGCTGGAAGAGTTCCGTGTCGGGCACGAGCAGCATGACTTTACGGCTGTTATAAAGATCTGCCCGGTCGAGCCAACGTCCACGATCCCGTGCGGTGGGTTTTTGGTGTGCAAATTAAAGTCGATATGGTTCTACGAGTACACGCCAACGCAGCAGGTCGAAAGCCATCTCCTCAACATTGTCGGTGCGTTCACGGCCATGAGCTACGAACCGGGGAGCGGGCACATACTGATTTGTCTGCGCCCGACCACCGACAACCCGACGACGTTGGTGCTGGCCATACTCGAAAAGCTGAACGGGGTGTTTGCCCTGCGAACGAAGCACACGTTTGAGGGATCGCGCGTGCAGAAGGTTATGTACCGGAGTGCGCAAGTGTACCTGAACGAAGCGGACACGCTGGTAGCATCGTACGATGAGGAGACAAAGATGCTCGTCACCTGGTGCACCAACAGCGGGAGCCGTCGATTACAGCAGCTGCCGATTAATGAGGGTATACTCGATATCTGCCCAATACGGGCCACCCCGGGACAGACGTATGTGGCTGCCCTTAGCGAGTGTCGTTGCCGGATCTATCGGCTGAATACGGAGTGAAATTTAAGCATGGAACATTTCCAAACTGCCGCCGTTCAATAAACGTTTACGGTAGATTTTTTTTACGCATTAAACAATAAAGAAGAACTGAGTGTTATTTTACATTGCTACGTATTATTATTCTTCCAATAAAGTAATAAAATTTACATTATTAGGTAACTAAACAGTTTAATCCTTTCCGGCGCTGTGCTCGAACCAGTGCTGTCAAACACATTCCCCGAGCCAGTGCTGTCAAACGATGCCATTTTTTCGGATGTTGAAAATGTCGCGACAGCCAACGTCAGCAAACGATTTCCAAACAAAGGTGTATATTTTTACTTCATTTCTTTTGTTTTAGTAGCATGCTAAGACTTTACACATTGCATCGCTTCCGCTTTTCGTCTAGTTTGTTTAGTTTTCTATCTCCTCGCCTTGCTTCCCCTCATCACGCTTAGCACGTGCAATCGCCTACGGGCGTGCGGTAGAAACTACCGTCTATAGTGAAATACAGTAGGAAATACAGGGCGCTGTCAGATCTATTCACTTTTGCCTGTTTGGAAAGAAGAAGTGTGGGGGGGTGCGAAAGCGAACAGTAGGGAACGGGCAGTAGTACGAATACGGGATATTATATTAGCTGAATATTTACGTTTGTTCGACGCAATGACTGAACTAAATGCAGCCGAGCCAAGTGTTGATGAGTATTGGGGTATTGCGACGATCGAGCGACACGCCGTTCCTATTGTAGCGTCAACAGTTAGCTCTTCTGTCCCTAATGCAACACTTACAAGAAACGATTCGAATCTAATATGTTGATGCGCGCAAAAAAAAACAAATCTGTTTCGTAGCTAGGCGTAGGATGGACGAAATTTAAATTAATATTTAAGGATACTTTATATCATAAACATACACGCAAGCCATGGGACAAAGCTTACACGTTACAGGCAACGTGTAGCGGCTCGGAAGCGGGAAGGAGGAGGAGGAGAGATTAAAATGATCGTAATGTAATGACGTATCGTAATTAAAAACTACCAAATAGATTATAAATTACAACAAATACACGTAGGATACGGGATTTTGTCTTACGCTTTGTTTCACTAAAATTACGTTCGCTAACACTTCCTGCCTTTCTGTGTTCCGTTCACTCCTTCTTCGCTACTCAATTCAATCACATCCCGCTAGCATGATCATGCGTGATCTCTTTCGGCTTTGTTTAGGTAGTGTACAGTTTCCGTTTTACATATATCATCATACTTCCGCACTTTATCATACGTTTATCATGTGTTAGCCTACACGTCTTTGCTATTATTATTTCAACGACCACGTTAACCTACAGAACGTCGTGTTTCGCTCTTATTGGAATAGTAAAATGGATGTGCTCATAAGTTAGTATGCGTTTAAAAGACAAAAAAAAGTCCAAATGTATGTCATGTTAATTACTTGCTTCTTACACAATTGCGTCCCACTTTTCAAAGCACTTTGTCTTGATCGGTTGAAACACCGCCACCCTTCGCCAACCACCAGCAATCGAAGGGCGTTTTGTTGTTTTAAAAGTTAATACAGCCTTTGCCACTACTTTCCAGTTCCAGCATCTCGGTTAGCTATGTAGAAACTGGTTGCAGCACGTCGCACCCATCCGCTTTGTTTTACGAAAAATATGTTATAGAGATGCTGATGAATGCGAAAGGTAGGGGCTACCTCCAGGCGTGTCAAACCCGGAAAAGCCAGTAAATGTTCGATAGAAGCGATGCCTACTAACGGAAAAAGAGCGGTTAAAGAAGCGAATGTTCAAAACGACACAATTAAAGCGATCCTTCCAGCTCTCAGTTCGCGTTTGAAATCTTCTACAGTGCCGTTAACATGAGCTATTGAGGAAGATGATAGGTGATATAGGATTTTGGGTTGAGCACATGCGCTGATTAGAATACTGTCGCATTGAACACTAAGGATAGCTAGTTTCATTGTCGGCCTCTACATCTCCCTCGTTACAATATGCGTTATAAAAAACACAACACAAAAGATCAAGGAAAATAGTTTATCAAAAAACGCACCAGCGTGCTCCGCTGTCGCCATCTGTATACACTACACGCTCGGAATCTCTAGCTAAGATGTAACGATCTCCTCGAGCTCAAAAGCGCTATTTTAACACTGGTCGAAAAAAAAACGGCAACCCGGCACGGCAGCAGCAGCAGCAGCAGGGTAAGGAAAAAACGCCTCACCCTGCTCCACAACCGGGAGGCCGTGCTAGTAGTCGTTATTGGGGTCTGTATTTGAGCTATCTGTGTTGTTTTCTGCACGGTTTGGCAAGTGGTCGGGTGGTACAGTGAGTGGGTTCCGGTTCCGGTGTTTTCCTCGCAAACCATTGGCGCATCCACTACCGTGTGTAATTTTAGAGTGTAAAACTGGTCTCACAGTGTCTTAGAAGATTGTTATTCCATCATAAACCGATGCTCATCTGCGGTAAGAACGGCTTCACTAAGGTCGTGTCTCCCTCCCGAAACGTCCCGAATGTCCGAAACGATTTCCTCCACTTTCCGTCGTTGAACTGTGCACGTGTGTTTTTGGTTCGCCGTTCCTCTCGTTGTTGTTGTTGTTGTTGCTGTAGCACACCTTAATCTAACCGTGCGTACCGTGGCACAACGTCGTTCTTGATCCAGAACAGGCAGTTGTCGGTGTTGTAGGTCGGCAGCGCATCCTGCCCGACATCGAGCAGCTTTTTCCGCAGCTCGTACTTGATCTCACCGTGCGAGACGTAGTGGTAGAACAGCTGCTGGATCGCGGACACGTACCGTCGCTGTTCGGGCGTCTTCGGTTCGTACCGTCCCAGGATGGCCTGCACGTCGGAATCGACATCGGCGATGCCGAGCTCGCCGCCCGTCTGCGACACGACGTAGAACTGTGAGCTCTGCAGTTTCTGCGTGATCGTGAGCAGCGGACAGATGGTGCGAATGTCGGAAACCATCGCCACCAGACCCTGATAGGTAGCGTTGTACCGGCGCAGTGCCTCCTCGGTGAGTCCCAGCTTTCCGACGACACTGTCGTTTACGTGCTGCGTCACCAGTTCCGGCGTCCATTCGCTGTACTTCAGGTTGAGCTTCGTGTTGTGTGCCTCGTGTGTCGTCGAGCCGATCACGTACCGGACGTTGTTCGACACGTCCGCACTCCACACGTCGGCCGGGTGCTGCTGCAAGATGTTGCCGTCCAGCACGAGCCACTCATGGCGGGCGGTTGCGTTTTCATCGGCCGCTGGCAGATCGGGGAACGTACGACGCCACACATCCGGCACCGCATCGAGAATCTCCTCATCCTCCTTCTCCATCAAGCAGTTGGCGTCCTCGCACCGGATCTTGCTCATGTACAGTGCGTTCTCCTTCTCCGAATCGGCCAACGGTTTGCCCGGGAAGATGGATGCGCCGGACGATACCCAGGTGCGTGCGAACAGCTTGCTCGTTTTGTTCGAAGAAGCGAGTGCCGTCACGAGCGTTCCACCGGCACGGTGCCCGAACAGCGTCACCGACTTAGGATCGCCTCCGAAATGGGGAATGTTCAGCTGAATCCACTTCAGCGCCACGATCAGATCCGTCAGCCCGTAGTTGCCCGACGTCGGCGGGTGCGTGCTCTTGGTCAGCTGTTCCAGTGCCAGGAAACCGAACACGTTCAGCCGGAAGTTCGGACGCACGAAGATAACGTCACGGGCCCGGGCGTAGCGCGTCGATGGACGCAGTTTGCCGGGTGAGTCACCGGTGAACGATTCCGCCCCGACCAGCACCACCACCGGCACCGGGTTGTCGTATCGGACTTGCGGCGTAATGACATCCAGCGTGAGACAATCCTCAGCGCCGTCCACCTTACCGTCGGCGTAAATCTGCCAGCACACGGCGGTCGAGTTGTGGGCCTTCAGCGTTCCGTTCCAGCAGTGCTCGATGCTCTCGATGGGTTGGGCCGCCTTCCAGCGATTCGGACCAACGGGCGGCACCGCGTACGGGATACCACGGAACGCAATCGATCCATCCTCCAGAATACCCTCGACACGGCCACAGTTCGTTACCGTCTCGACGTACTTGCCATCACGCACCGGGGCCGTGATTGGTTCGCTTTTGCCTACGAACGTGAAGGCAATAATCAGCGCCACTAGGATCAGGAAAATCATCACGCCTGCTATGATGGCAATGTCATCTGGAGATTGGCGAGAAAAAAAAAACAAACAAAGCAAAAACAGAGAACAGATTAGACCACAAAGTAATGATAAATGTCAAAAAAAGTAATTAAATATATTGAACTCTTTCATGGAATGAACTCTCGATGAATTCTTTGAGTGGAACGACACTTACCAACAGAGCACCGGTACGATTGCACCCGCTGCAGCAAACTACGCTCCTGGGCGTCCTCCTCCGCTTCGGCCGCTTTATCCTTCGCCTCCTTGTCCTCGGGCTTCACCAGCACCTCACCATCCGTTCCGTTCACGCCGCCCGCCTTATCGACCGCATCCTTTGTGTCCGCATCCTTCAGCGAGTCATCCAACGTCTCCATCGACGCGAGGCCCGCCCGGTTCTTCGGCGTTTTGCCCAGCTCGATGTCGTCCTCCGGGTCGCCGTTCGCCACCGGCTTGAAGCGTTTCGGAATGATGCTAGCGAGCGGGACACGCAGCGCCTCCAGCAAACCCTTCTTAGGTGCCTGCACTTCAGCCTCCTCCTCCACCGGTTTCTTTTCCTCCTTCGCATCACCGGCCGCCGCTTCCTCCGCACCACCGCTCGGCTTATCCGTTGCCTCCGCCGTCACCTCATCTTTCTCCTCCTCCTCCGGGGCGGTCTTACCATCCGCACCGTCCGCCGCACCACCTTCCGCCGTTGCCTTCTTCGCGAACGGATTGCGCAACTTCAGATTGGCGAAAAATCCACCGGCGGTACGCTTCGGTTTCTCGTCCGCCACCACCGGCTCGGCCGCCTTGCCCGTCGCCTCCTTGTCCTCGTTCTTCTCCAGTAGCTCGTTGTCCGCACCGTCCGCTTCCTTCGGTTTGTCCTTGTTCTTGTTGAAAAACCCGGGCAGCTTGAACGCCCCAGCCGGCACCTTCTTCGGTTTTACCTCGCGCTCCTCCGCCTGCACCTTGTTCGGTTTGTCCGTCTTGCCGGCGGCGTCCTCCGGTGTGGCTTCCTTCTTGCCGTTCTCGGCCGCGTTATCGCCAGTGCCGATCGCTTCCTCCGGTATGTTGATGATCTCCTCACCGTTGGCCACATTTTCACTGCTCGCCTTTACCGCCGCCTTCACCGTTTCGGTGGGCTTGTCCTCGCTGTCGACCGTGTTGCTACCGAGAAGCTTTTCCGTCTCCTTCGGCTCGACCTCCGGTCCGTCCGTGTTGGGGTGCGGTGTTTCCGGTTTCTCCGTCTCGTTTGGTGTCGCCGCCGATGCGGTCTCCTTTTCGTCGGTTTCGCCCATTGTTTCGCGGCTAGCGGCTGGTCCTTGTGTACGTTACGCTGCGCGGAAGACAGTGAGGAGAGTTTAAGCTCATTAGTACGCAGCAGGAAGGTGGACACTGGAACGGTCCACAAATAGACCATAGCTAAATCCCATTAATACCCAGTGCGTTCCCGTTCCCGAGCCGCAATCTCGGTCAAAGATCGAGCGCTAACGTAACTTCAACCGTAGAAGTCTTCCTAAGCGCTTATAGACTAGATTGGAGAATGAACCTTCCCGAACAACTTCACCGATAGCGGACGATAAGAGTTACCATTAAACGCAATCAAAAGCGCACGATCGACAAGAAGCAACAGGTGTTGGGATCCTGCAAGTGCTTTCTTTCCATTTACGATCGGTTTTCGCGGGCTGAACAGCTGACCTGGATCGCTTCTGAGCACAGCCACCACGGTTATGGTTGAGCTCCTGGAGACTCTGTACGGCGTAGAAACTAGTTCTCGCCATTCTGTTTCATCCCGATCTTTAAGCATCGTTGCAATTTAAATTCTGCCCCTGCCTCGCCGGCCGTGCGCACCAGATGATCCAGATGCGATGCCAGTAAGCTTCTTGAAAAACTGGACTTGCCCACGAGGAAGCTTCGGTGCTTCTCCGGTGGTGATCGAAAGTAGGTAATGGACGGACGGACGGACGGACGGATCATAATTGTTTGCCTCCGCTGGCCGGAGCGCCCCGTTTGCCCCATTCCAAGCACCCGGGTGGCCCCGATTCCAGCCGGTTTCCGCGGAATTCTTTACTGCCCTTCTTTGGCACCGGGGATACGCGCATGCGCTTCCATTTCATAGATCTGATGCCTTCTGCTGCTGCACCTGATTTCCGCGAACGTATACCAGCGGCCAAAGGCAAACAGCAAAAACACAACCTAACTTTTTTCGCTTCGTGATCTCTCAATCAACGAGCGAACAAACGAGCGAAGCTTCGATCGGCTTCGCTATCTTGCCACTTACCGGAGAGATTATGAAATATTTCACTTCACAGCTTCGCTACCCCGGGTGAAAGGGGTTCCTCCCCGCCGTGACCGTTGGGGCCACCAATTCCGGTCATTCGGTTAATATGGCAAGCCAATTACCGGTTCGCATCGGCACCACGTTTAGGCGCCGGGTTCTTCTTCCGGCCGCGTGCGAAATGGGTAAAAAAAACATGAGAAATTTTCCACCACAGAAAGGTGTGGAAACGTATCCCATTTTTCTTCCCATGCGCGATTGAATCGAGCCAATCTGCAAGCCGAAGCAAACTTCGCCGAGGAAATGGTCTTTTAGTTACTATTTAAAGGGCAATTTCGAGGCGTTCACCACGCGTATGATAATCACCCGTAGCGAGCGCTTTCCACCGCTTCTCACCAGCGGAAGGGGGAAATTTTTATTACCAACCACACCCCGCGCCACGTCCCGAATTTATTACACGCAGATGAAAAATCTCGCACTCGTTCGATAAATTCTGCTACCTTCATCTCCAAAAACAGCGCTCTAATTGGTACAAATCAAGACCCGTGCAACCCCATTCCAATAAATACTTTTAGAAGCTAAATGATGCCGGTACCGTCATCGGGTTTCGTGATGTTTTGGTGAGCCTAAAGGGACAATGAAACGTGTGATTGATATCACTTGTAGGCAGACAGAAAATACAGATTTATTTATGATCCAATCCGTGACCAGGAGGGTGTCCGATTATAAAGCCCACTTCAAACCGTTAGCCGCTGAGGTTGGAGGCTTGTGGGATGCACGGATTTCGACGGACAAATTTGCGCCTTCTGTGCGCATCCCCGCAGAAGCTATTATGTTTTAATTAAACGCCAACAAAAGCCCTACTGCACGCCCCAAAATATCTTGCTGTTGACAACAAGCCCGATATATGCTGGGTCATGCTGCGCTCTGGACACACACACAATGGTCGTTCAATTACCGGGCGGCATACCGACACGGACGTGGGATGGTTCAATTAGATTACGGTCAGTTTTCGGTTGCATCGGTGAAAAACGGTTCACACGAGCGGGACCTGTGTGCAGGCATAACTCCCACGAGTGGGCCTGCTTCGGCAGGACATCGTTTAATAGATTGGAATCCTGATGGAACCTGTGAGCAGCGCAATTAGTGCTGCAACAGGTAAATGAAATAGAATTTAGTACTTCCAACCGGATTCTTGCTGCTTGATCGTGCTATGTACTCATTGTTTACCGAGCAATACAGCTCGTGTAGGAAAAGAAAACAATCGTAAACTTAATACTGTTTTATGATTTATCGCAGACACACACGCACATCAAAAAAAAAGTATGAAACATTACGGATGCTCTTTCACCACTTAATCAGCCGCGCAATTGTCCAGCGTGTGACTCATGCAAATGTCCGAACGTCTGCCAAGCGATCTGAGAACCATTTTCACTTGACACCGGCATGAATTCCATGAAAGCATAACCGACTCAATGGCCGTCGGGTCAAATCTGCGGTCTATTCTTCTTTTCATAACTTGCACACCACACTTGAGAGACACTCGGGCGGGCTTGAGCGCACGGTTTTTTTTTCTAACCATTTCAAAGACTCGCGCGTAAGTCGTATTAAACTCGACCACGGGAAAGGGAAACGAGCGTCCCGACCGGGAAGAAGAGCCAGTAGGCTAGATCCATAAAAGAAAGGGCCCCGACTACGACCCGGTTCCGCGCGTGTTTTGTCCCCCGGGCGTGGCTTTGACCATGGGTAAACAACATCAAAGTACCATCAAAGTTCCACTGCCCATGCACCACATCAAGTGCGTCCCCGTCGTGTCCGGCGGCCGCACAGAATTTAACCTTTCCGGAAAAGGGTTCTTTTGCCGCCCCGGGGGAGAAGCTGGATCGATGGCCTGTTGAGTCTGTGGCGAGGAAACGCGAGGGAGATAGAATGGAATCCATTCCCTACCATTTCCAACCGCGTTTATGACACCTAAATTGTTTCCCTCCAATACAGACCCGCACGGAAACGAACGGGGTGGTTTCGTATCGGGAAATATTTTCATCAAACAAAGAAAGCACCGATGCTCTAGGCTCACCGAGTAGGCTGAAAAGATGCCCACAAAGATGCTTTAGACGAACACTAGCGCACTTCGATATCGGCTGCGGAAGGTATCCGGGCGATTCCGGGAGTTCGGCTTTGGTAACTATCGAGCTCTCTGTGGGTCAAATGACCCGAGCGATCCGAATCAGCATAAAAAATCAATTAAAGAAAGATCTCGTTGGATACGTTAAAAACAAACACACACACACACACACACACACACACGAAGTGTTGAATATTCTCTCAGATATACCGGACGCAAGAGAACTCTAACGTAAAAGTTCGATTTCTTCTCCATTTCAACGCCATTTTATTGAACAGTGGGCCATTCAGTGACACTTAAACTAGCTACATACGACCAAGCTTACGGGATCGACAAAAACAAGTCCCCGTGGAAAGAATGTTACCAAGAGCTACAGCAGCATAGGTGGCCGTTTAGGTTGTAAGAGTAATTTGATGGTTAATTTAGTACATCCTTCAAACTCGTAGGGCTTGGGTTTTTTATGCGACCAGAAGAAGAAAAAAGATGATGAAAGTTCCTCTCGCTCGTTTGTACGAGCGGAGCCTTAAGGCAGCAGAAGAAACTTCAAGAAAGGAATGATACAATTTATGGGTCAAAGAAGGCCCTGGACGCACCGTACCTCCGTGCGTTGCATTGCAGTCAAGGCATGTGTATGTGTTTGTCCAATACAAATACACGAACGAATGAAAGGACGTGGCGTGCGCGTGGTTGTTTCAATTTTTGGTGCGTGGGGGTGTTTTTTTTTTCAAATTTATGATCCTTTTTTTTCGTTCTTTAAAGTGCTTCGAAACCTTCACCGCTAGTGCGCGTGGAGAATGCGAAGAGCAATGAGAGGAAGAAACAAGGAGGAAAACGCAACCGATCAGGCTTGCTCTCGCGATCAAGAGCACCGTGATCCTGGAATGCTGTCTTGGTTTTCTTGTTGATCTCGGAGTTCAGATCCGCCCTTCTTTGCTTTCGACGCGACGCGGGCGATGGGGAAGGGTTAGCTCGGCCGTTCGCCCGCATTTGGGGTGTGAACTACGTAAACAAACATTGGTAATTTATAGGTCTACATGACACCGACACAGTGCCCGTACTGTGGTTTTGTCCGAGGGCAAGTAATACGATGAAGACTTCTGAGCGAGAGAGACTTTCTTTTCCCCCCAAACGCAAACAAAATGTGAGAATTCGAGAACCGAGTCCGGTGCGAAGGACCAATACTGAGCATCACACAAAGCACCAAGCTGAGGAAACATAAAAAAAAACCTCATCTAATTACACAGCGCGATTCGTCATAAAAATCACACACACACACACGCGCTACACCATTCAGCTGAAACGGAATCGATCGGTTTTGGTTGATCGTAACCGGAAGCTTAGCACCAACCGTCGACCGGCGCATTCATTCAAATACGATCGGATTTGAGGAGGAAATGAAAGTTAATGAACGGTGTTTTTATTCGATTCTGGTGTTCGATTTGTGGTCCCGGATTTAGCTGCACTTCCGAAAACACCTACCCGTGCCCGGAAGTGCACCTGTCCGGATAGAAGCGCGAGAGAGAGAGAGACAGTTGGGTCTAATTCTAATCAGCATTTCTTTTGTAGCATTTTTTTTTTACCGCCGATTTTGATGTTGTCATCGATCGGGCCGGAAAAACGGCAACTTAAAAACCGCCCGCCAAAGCGAACGCCGCACACAATCAGTGTTTCCCAATCTCTACAAACAACAACGGAAAGCCACCGAAATCCTCACGTCGCTCAGAATGAATACTAGGGGGAAGCCCTTGGGCGGCGTGTGCGGTCGATCGTTAGCCGCACGGTTGGTGGCGCGTAATTTATGTCCCGCGTCGCCCCGCCGCCTAGTCGCTGCTCGTGCCATTCGCGTGCGATGGGTGATCCCTTATCGTTCGTTCGTTCGTTCGTTCGCTAGCTGCCATTCCGCGTCACCAGCAAGTGACAAACCAAGTGATTTGATCGGGGCGCGTTGTTGGGGGGCCATTTTTCCCTACACAGGAACCTTAATTACCTCGCACACGGAAGTTGGCTGTGGTGGAGAAATGCACTATTTTTCTCAACAATTACCGATGGCACGGTGCAGCGGCAGCAAACCGTTGTGTATCTCTAACTAACTGACGGCGTGCGCCGCTGAATGACGTTTGCGTGTTGACACATCCATCTGCTACAGTTAGCTTGTCACTTTCCTGCTTGTTGTCCGCCATACGAGCAATCTCCTTACATTCTGTTTATTTTCATTTCTCCCACCCCATTGTAAATAGCGTGTGGCGCACGCACGGCACATTTGGTGAGTGTGAAAGAAACTTAACATCACCCGGCAGTGGCATTAGTGCGACCGGCGAACAATTCTCCTAGTGCTTGGTGCTACCACCGAAATCGCTCGTAAATAATCGCACCCAACTAGCGGCAGCAGTAGCCTTTGGATCACTCTGATGTCTTCATGCACTGCCCGGAACACACTACGCGGAATAACAATCGAGGTGTCATTCCGGAGCACTGCCTGGAATGCTCTCAACGCAGCTATGTAGCTTTACGCTTCGTAGGCGTCGCACTATGCACCTCACCCCCTGATTGACTGAGTTGCAACCCGGGCGCAGCAAGAATGCTAAGAATTCGACAACGGACCATCACTTTCCGTACGGTAAATGGAGCTGAAGATGCGAAGAAGC